>WJQU01002159.1:0-25000 GCA_029228625.1 Pseudolycoriella hygida | reverse complement strand
GGTGAAAACATAATGTACCTATTGCTAACTTCATTAGGATTTATGACGGGCCGTGCACGTATTACGTCATTTTTGTGACGTCATATGTGAGACGTCATTTTTATGACGTCATATGTGTGACGTCATTTTTAGATGTAGTATTTGTGACGTCATTTTTCTGAAGTCATTTTTGCGACGTCATTTTTGTGACTTCATTTTTGTGACGTCATAATTGAGACAGTACACAGATGTGCATACGGACAGAAAGGGTGAAAACATAAAGTGCCTACCGCTAACTTAATAAGGATTTATGACAGGCCGTACACGTATTACGTCATTATTGTGACGTCATATGTGTGACGTCATTTTTGAATGTAGTAGTTGTGACGTCATTTTTCTGAAGTCATTTTTGCGACGTCATTTTTGTGACTTCATTTTTGTGACGCCTTTTTTGTGACGTCATTTTTGTGACGTCATATTTGAGACGGTACACATATGGTCATAAGGACAGGAAGTGTGAAAACATAAAGTACCTATCGCCAACTTAATTAGTGTTAATGACAGGCCGTACACGTATAACGTCATTTTTGTGACGTCATATATGTGACGTCATTTTTGGATGTAGTATTTGTGACACCATATTTCTGAAGTCCTTTTTGCGACGTAATTCTTGTGACTTCATTTTTGTGACGTCGTAATTGAGACGGTACACACATTGACGTACGGACAGGAAGGGTGAAAACATAAAGTACACGTATTACGTCACACTATTTTTTAGAATTTTAAACCAGTCACGAATTTTGGGCTAAATCTTACCCAAATTTCCATAGACCGTCGCGTTTCGCTAGACCACCCACCCCCCTAGAGCTTGACGTAATATGTGAACGACACCTTACATCCTTACCTAAAATATGAAATAGTTATTTGCTTGTCAGTCCGATGACGTGGAGAAAACGCCTAAAAACCACCTTACTAGATAGAGATAATTGAATTTTCAGAAAAACCGCAATTTTCGCTACAGTTCTTTGGGTCTCATTCAAGGCATGAAAGTAAAAAGATTCAAAGGGGTGCCACACCGTACAGGTTCGATTTTTTTGTAATTCTCGAATCCCAAGCGATAAAAGAGCGTGTCATGCCTCATTCTACAATTCATGTTGCGTGAAATACTATTATATCGGGCCATGAAACTGGACACCTTATACGATGCTCTCAATCATTCAATGAAAGTGTGAAAGTGACGAACATAGTAGACTGTCCAGTTTCATATGAATAGGTCCTGTATATCAAGTGTCTCAGACGTAGTTACAGGTAGAGAGTAAAGATACATGTGAGATATATTACAAAATATGTCACCACATTGAATAAGCGATGGTTTTTTGTCCCAAAGACGTGCTGCAGCTTCGGCACGTTTTCTTAAGCTCATATCTATGACGTTTTGTGGCTGATTAAAATGAAGTTAGAAAGGCTTAAATGCTAAATGCGGTATTTATCATCAAAGTAGATTTGTTTACTTTCTGCTGTTTTTAAAAGCTTATCCCCGAAAATGGACTTTTCATTTTAATTTCATAATGTTTTTGCAATTTAAAAAAAAATAATAAAAATTGTTTCATCGAAATCGTCCAGCATCATCTCCCTAAGCAGTATTTCTTTTTTATTTCTGCAAAATTAAATAAATGAATAAAAGAAAATTCAACTCTGTTTTATGTTTTTCCTACTCTACACTCACTTTCATAATTTTCTTGGGAACTTTTTTTTTAATAATAAAAAAAAGAAATCCATTTCTGTGAATGCTAAAGCTTTACGAATGAATAGCACTTATTTAGGGTTTATTTTATGATCAAAGAAGATCAATTTTTATAGCTGGGTTGAAGGTTTTTTTTTTTAATTTTCACTAACGCAATCAAATATCCAGAATTCCGTTTTTTTATAATAAAAAAGTAAATTTCAATTTTAGACGCTCCTTATGCTTCTTATTTATTTTATTCTTCTTTTATTAAATAAAATTCACTGGAAATCGCTCAGTACTCGTATATCGTGCCAAATTCATTCAAACAAAGTACCAGTTGTTCATGCTTCAAGAGAGAAATTGACATCTCTTGTCAATTATAATATGGAAAGCTATCAATCAAATGAGATAAAGTGTTAGAGAAGGAGATTGCTTTCACGATTTTCTTTTCTTCTATTCGATGAACAAAAACATTGAATAAAATTGATGAACACAAGATTTTTTTCTTTTCCTTCATCGAGTTCTTGACGGTTGTTAATTACTTTAGACACAGAATAATATGAAAAATTGATCGCGCCTGTAGGCAATTTTCGCAGGTTTCTATATTTAAAACTGTCTCTTGAAAAATGTTGATGCGATTTATTGTATGCTTCTGACAGAAAGAAAAGAAAATCGCATGAATAAAAAGCCCAGAAATTCTTGAGTTTTTGATAATAATTTTGGTCATGTTATGAGGTGACTCTCCCTAAATCCCCACCTGTGACATTGGCTTATGACAACTTGACTTGTTTGAATTGTTATCACCCAAACACACTCCACACCGAAGCCGTCAACTTTGATATTTTGCGAAAAGGAAATATGGAGGTACTGTAGTATGTGCTGATTAATACACACACTGAGAGAATGTCAAATAATGATTTACATGAAGCGTAAGTGATGCGTTGCTATGACGAGAACGCTTCCTGAAAGATATTTTATAGTTTGGTAAAAAAAACCCATCGCATTCACTTAAATATTATTTGAATGATTCTATGTGCCACACTTCACCTAATAGAGCTACTTTGACCAAGTCAACGATTGAAGTGTTGTTGGAAACTGAAGTAATACCAAATTGTGAACTCTCCAGAGTGTGCCGAGTGTTAGTACACATAGAGTTATATGCTTCATAGTATCGTACGTTTTTTTTTTTTATATACGATGGGAGTGTATTGGTGTGAACGAAAAATATTTTTTTGCAATTCACCGACAAAAACTCGCTTTTTCGTGCGTCATTTCGGTGTCGCATGAAGTCATTTCGGTGTCGCATTAAGTCATTTTGCCGCACTAGTGCGATGGCGGTTTACGCAGAACTCTGTTTGAAAAACATCGCAAATTTGACAGTTCACATTTTTACAACGGACTCTTAACAATTCTTCACAAATACTTCCAAATTGTTAAGAAATCTGAAAGAAGAAAATGTTGTTTATTTCTTCGTTTACGACACGTAAGTATACCTTGTCTTTAAGAGCACGTTGCAAAAATGCGAACTGTCAAATTTGCGATGTTTTTTTTAGAAGAAAATACTTCGTAAGTAGCAAATTTTTTAAAATTATAGCTCATGTACTCGTACTGTGAGAGGACAACTGTTACACGAATAATAGATGAACCAGAATTCAAAAAGTTTGAGTATGCAGGTCGAAAGTTGCTTGAAAAATCATCACATTCCAAGTTAATTTGCGATGTTATTTCAGAACAAATTTGTACCTTCATACTTTTGAATTCTGATTCATCTATTATTTGGGTAAGAGTCATCCACTCACAGTACATGAGCTATAATTTTGAGTAATTTGTTATTTACAGGATTCTCTTCTAAAAAAACATCGCAAATTTGACAGTTCTCATTTTTGCGAAGTGCGAAGTGCTGAAGACCATGTGTATATCAGCGTTTAAACGCTACAAATTTCGGTACTTTTAATAAATTCTTTTGTTTTTGACAGTTGTGACAGTCGAAATGTCATTGATTTTATCTAAAAAATCGTAGATTCTCAGAGAAATGATAAGTTGGTACACCTGTGCCGAGGTAGAACGCTTCTGTGAAAGACAGCTTGACTGTATGGGAGAGAACCAGCTCAATTTTGTACGTAATTATCTCCCATGGAACCCAGCTGTCATTCACATAAGGGCCATTCCACGAAAACTCCGTTTCCACGCTTGAAATGCTCAGTAGTTACGAAGAGATATTCATAGAAAATTGTGTATCAGAAGGATTGATCCTAGATGTTAGTAATTTTTCTATGACTATCATTTTCTAACTACTGAGAATTTCTCGCGTGGAAACGAGGCGGACCGTGGAATTGCCCATAAGCGTACTACCTCGGCACAGGTGTACCAACTTATCATTTCTCTGTAGATTCTGCAAAAGTATTGCTGAACTCGGCTGTAGTGAAAAAAACAACTCCGTTTCGCAAAATCATTGCATAAATTACTATTAAATCATTCCTCTATATCATTACTTTCACTATTCGCTTTTCTTATTCTATTGGCATATTTCCCCAAGTATTTTCCCAGAATTCCACAAATCCCACAGAATTCATTTTGTATTCCATCAAAATGCATTTAAAAAGATGAAATTGTAAAAGAAATGAAGTATTTCTACTCTACATAAAAAAATATTTAAATGGTGCTACTCATATGAAATATTTATCCCTTTGAGCGTCAGTTGAAAGTTAAAAAAAATAGCAAATGAAAGTGTGTCCAATGATAAAAAGATAAAGCGATGAATAGAGACGTATTTAGTGAAAAATTATATGAACGTATAAATGTTAAAGAGATGAAAAATATGGGAAAAACTTTACCTATCATTTATAAACAGATGGAAATATTTCTCAGTTCTTTAAAGGATTTCTTTAACAAAAATTTATATAAAACTTTCCATCGTTTATGAGAAAGCAGCAGAAGCTTTTTGTACATAAATAAGCGAAAACAAAATGCAATGAATGATGGTTTGATAATAATATAAAAATTAATAATTAATATTTAATAGTTTATTCGAGCATCTTCAGAGTCTGCGGTGTCTATTGAAAGTTCATTCGTATAGCGCTATTAAAACGTTCGAAATTCAAGCTGCAGAAGATAAGAAACCAAAGTAAAGAATACGAAATTGCTATAAAATAAGCGTTTTTGAATATTTCCGAGTGAAATCGTTAGGCCATGCGCGGATTTCAGATAATTTCACTTTTAGCTCTCACAGCTCGCCTTAGTTTACCTCAATTGGAGTTAAGTACGTTTTTCAGCAAGAAACGTTTAGAATCTGCAATTTCGTCAAGCGTACAGATAGCGTATCCGAGCTGAAGGAAAAGTATGCAACTGTGCAACGTATACTCGTTTTCGGTCTACCCCATGTGGATGTTCTACAACAGAAAATTGAACTCTATTCTTTTAGGTTTTTTACGCAACGCTTTACGCTTAGCCAACAGAAGCCTCATCTCACTGATTAAAGGCGTCGTATAACTGGTGTATATTGTCGATTGAACACCACCATGTTTTTTGGCTCTATTCTCAGTACATACCATTATATCGGTACTGGTAATGAGCTTCGCTCATTAAGAGGATCGATATTTTTTCGAAACCTAACATTCAGGTTTCAGACTGGTAAACCGACAAATATATTTACTTATATGTATACTTGAGTTGTTCACTTAGGGGCTGTTCATAAATGACGTCACGCATGCTATAAAATCCACAAAGTTCATAATTCCAAACTGGTCAGACATTTCCTTTATAGTACTCCGGCTACCCTCTAAACACACCCCCTTTTAGGGGGGGTAGTCAGAGCCCTATAAACAAAATGCGCTGTACTGCATGAGTTATGACCATTTTATGGATACTAATTTTTTATAGCAAGTCGACGTCATTTGTGAACAGGCACTTAGAGACGAGCTAGTGAGTTTTTCGAGAACCGATTTGCATTGAAATTTTGAAACCCGATAGTCCGCAAATTGGATCGGGTCGGGTTTTTTTACCAAATTTGGTTAACCCGCTCTAGCAAACGCCTCGTTTCTGTACATAAAAATGAATAAAACCTGAAATTGTTTTTGTATATATTTCAAAATAGACTTAAGCAAATGAAGATGCTCCCTGAAGCTACACGGAAAACATTTAAAGATAAAAGAAAAACATAAAAAAATAACAACATCGCACATGTTGAAAATTAACTTAAGGGGCTATATAGATAGGAATTATATCCAGATCAATGATAATGTATAGATATTTGTATATGGCTAAATATTAAAAAAAAGTACATGATATATGATTATAAGGGAAAAATATTATACAAAGATTAAAAAAAAACCGAAATATCAAAATGTGTTGAATTGCTCATGTCCCTATCAGTTTATGCAAGACATCTCGTGCCGACAAATAATGTGTTACAAAGGCGTCTCACCTTCGCATATATACACATCATGTAGCGAAGGTAGGTGGTTGGGGTGTTTTACTTCCATTGCAAAATAAAATTCCTTATGATTTACATGCTGTTGATGTCAAAATATTTATGACATTTAGCGCATAAATAATACTTTGATGGAGTTGGCATCATAAATCAAGTTGACTGTATTTTCAATAAAAAGTCACCCATTCCGCAACTGTGTAACCCTTTCGTTTGTTGAATAAATTTACGGGTTCGCTTAAATTTCTATAAGAGATAGGTGAAAAGGTTGTACCTTCGCGGATATTAGACCAACAATTGGGTTTGATTGCTGTGAAAAAGATATTTATTTGCAGTGGAAACCATGTGGGTGTTGTTTATTGAATTTCACTGACAAAAGTGATTTCAAAACTCTACTTGTTGTGCGTATTTTTTTCTTCAAATAACCTGGGGAAAAGTTATCTGCCACAAGGTATAATTTTTTCATAACTTTTGTATGTGTTCTGTGCAGATGATTTACATAGTTACAATTAGCGAAAATTCTACTTTCGTCGGGTTTATATGAACGTTAACATATTGATTTCCATTGAACTAGGGGTGGTGTTGTCTTCGTAAAAAACTTGTTTGAAAAAATATGATCCTAAAACAATGTCTCGTCAAAGATTCTTTTTCAAAAAACCACATGCTGAACAACTGGTTGATAGCTTCTACCGCTATCTTCTTTGCGGATTTGACGGATCATTAATTTGCTATGTTGCTGCCATTCAACCCTTATTGAGTAGCGATAGCTACTTTATGTTTTCACCCTTCCTGTCGACCGTCCGTCCGTCTGTGCAACCTCCACCGGACAATCACAGATGTTTCACCGTGGAATCATCGATGATGCACCGGTCAATTATAGGTTATTCCTCAGTGAATCACATATGATCAGTTATGTCAGTCACGATGAATTATCGGTGATTCCACTGTGAATCATCGGTGATTCCACTGTGAATCATCGGTGATTCGACTGTGAATCATCGGTGATTCCACTGTGAGTCATCGGTGATTCCACTGTTAATCATCGGTGGTTCCACTGTGAATCATCGAGATTCCCCTGTGAATCATCGGTGATTCCATTGTGAATCATCGGTGATTCCACTGTTAATCATCGAAATTCCACTGTGAATCATCGGTGATTCCACTGTGAATCATCGGTGATTCCATTGTGAATCATCCGTGATTCCACTGTGAATCATAGTTGATTCCACTGTGAATCATAGTTGATTCCACTGTGAATCATCGATGATTACACTGTGAATCATCGATGATTACACTGGGAACCATCAGTGATTACACTAGGAATCATGGGTGCTTCCACTGTGAATCATCGGTGATTTCACTGTGAATCATCGGTGATTCCACTGCGAATCATTGGTGATTCCACTGTGAATCATCAGTGATTTCACTGTGAATCATCGGTGATTCCACTGCGAATCATTGGTGACTCCACTGTGAATCATCGGTGATTCCACTGTAAATCATCGGTGATTCCACTGTGAATCATCGGTGATCGCTGATTTCACGGTGAATCATGGATTATTTGACGACAAATCATCGGTGATTCCACGATGAATCATCTGTGTCAGTCTCGATGAATTATTGGTGCTTTCACTGTGAATCATCGGTGATTCCACTGTGAATCATCGGTGATTACACTGTGAATCATCACTGATTCCACTGGAAATAATCGGTGATTCCACTGCGAATCATCGGTGATTCTACAGTGAATAATCTGTGATTCCACCGTGAATAATTTGTGATTCCACTGTGAATCATCGGTGATGCCATTGTGAATCATCGGTGATTCCACTGTGAATCATCGGTGATTACAATGTGAATAATCGGTGATCGTTGATTTCACGGTGAATCATAGATTATTTCACTGTGAATCATTGGTAATTACACGATGAATAATCGGTGATTCCACGATGAATCATTGGTGACTTCACTGTGAATCATCGGTGATTCCACTTTGAGTCATCGATGATCGGTGATTCCGCGGTGAATCATAGACGATTCTACGGTGAATCATAGACGATTCCACGGTGAATCATAGATGATTCCACGATGAATAATCGGTGATTCCACGATGAATCATCGATGATTCCACTGTGAATCATCGGTGATTCCACGATCAATCATCTGTGATTCCACGGTGCATCATCGGTCATTCCTCGGTGAATCATCGGTAATTCCACGATGAATCATTGATGATTTCATTGTGAATTATCGATGATTCTACTGTGAGTCGTAGGTGATCGGTGATTCCAATGTAAATCATCGGTGATTCAACAGTGATTTAGGTCCAAAATTAACTTCTTTGACTATACTCTACCGCTATTTTAATATACCCATGACAATGGTTTATTTGATATTCATTAAAATCAAATTGAAAACAAACCCCGTCCCATCATCCGCTACAAACCTTTCTGATTATTATCCGCGAATCGATTATCCAAATTCGAATTTTCACCAGAATTTTACACAAAATTACGTTACGTTTAAGTTAATGTAGATTTTCACGGCAAAAAAGCCAGGTTTCATTCTGATCCGTTCTAATGGGTACGTTTGAGACATTTCGACATTAATTTGATAATTAAATTAACTGAATTTGTTCAATGGAATGTTAATGGGTGTAGGAGTAGACTCTCATAAGCCCTTTGTTTAAAGAAAACAAATATCCCAACCGGAAAATAATTCTAAGAAAAACGCAAAATTGAAAAGCTTAAAGTTTTTCGGTTAGATGAAACAAACAGACGGTAAGTGAATTTCGTTCATTAAACAAGTTACATGCCGGAATTTATTGCCGCTCAACCTTTTTCATTTATCGGTAGACATTCCTTAATTCACTTTCCACGACCTAACAAAAAACTCAGCACTTTCTTCGTATTCGAAGGTTCATCATGGGAAATTGTTAGAAACAAGGAAAAGGTTTCTTTTAAGCTTTCCAAGAAATGTTTATTACATTTTGGCGTAGGTTTTCGCAGCAAATCATCAACCACATTTACTTATTAAATCAAATTGATTTTCATTTTATCAAGCATTTCCAATATATCAATTAATTAGCCGTATAAGTTTTAGCATAACTTGTTGATTTTCATGATCGCCATTGAATTTTGTCGCTTTGTGGAAAGATGTCAATGCATAGCTGGGACGTCTTAAGTGAAGTGTAAGTGTTGATTTCAATTACGAATTTTTCATTACGTTACTTTTTTATTATTTACATTTATTGCATGTTTGGGGGTGTAGTGTTTTAAATTGTTACCAAAGCTTGTTATTAATTTTGGTATTTTTCGCTTACTGTAACACATATGAAACAGTGATTTTCAGTTCCGTTAAGTTTTAATTGTAACCGATGCACACTTTACACCCTCAAATCAACACTTGCGATCATTTGTATACGTTAAGTTATTGAACATCACTGTATTGTATTTTGGTTTTGTTTCATCATTGTTTTGATTTATTTAATGAGCTAATTTTTATTTAGTTTGGAGTTATACAATAATTTAAGATTTTTTTTTTTATTTTTGTTAACTTTAGTTGCACTACTCTCATTTTGAATGCTCTAACGAATTCGATTGTTTGTGTATTTCATAACGAATGTGGAAGAAATATGTCGTAATACTACGTCGTTAACTTTAGAATACTTATTTATGCAACCGAGTGCAAAGTACTTTATCAGGCACTAGATGTGTAACTCACAGGCCGAGTGCCATAACATACCTCGTGTGCCTAATAAAGTACTTTGCATACAACGTTTTATGTAACAGCGGCGTCTAAAGTTCTGCTTTATCACACTCAGTTGCATGAAACGTTTTCATTACACCGTAATATTACGACAATTACTTAAATCATTAGTTTAATTCATAATTCTTTAGATAAAAATCTTACCTTTAACTTTACAGGGAAAAATAGCAGAAGGACTAAAGTACCCGTACCCATTGTCTTGTCATTTCTTTCATTCTACCATTTTGACATTTAACACAAAAACTTGGCTTACGTCCTGTTGTCACTTTACTTTTCTTTTTTGATGTGACTATAATCCAGCTCGAAGAGAAATTTTTGAGGTCACAATCTAGCAATTTAAAGTCCTCCTCACCAATATCTTAATGCAGCTTTTGATTTGAAGTGTTTTTGTTGCAGTTATTTAGAGATGGAGATATTCTGATAGAGGTTCTCCATCTCCAACGCCTTTATATCAATGATCCATGGCTATTTTGGCAAGTTAATTTTAACAGACGTAAAACGTAATTGTAAGCAATAAATTATTCTACGGCATACCTTGAAAACGTACCGTTTTTTTTATTTTGTTGTTTTTCTTGAAAAAAATTACAAAATTTTAGCCCCATTTGACAGCTGCAAACGAAGAACTGACGGAGGACGAATGTACTACAGAATAGTATTTACTATGTTATGAGCGGTCTTTACGCTGAAAATCAAAAACTATAAAATTTTTAAGGTTATAAAGAGTTACATTGTGATTTGAAATTCAATTTAAGTGTCCGCCATCGCTCATTCTTTTCGATTTCGGCGGCTGTACTAACTGAACTGCTCCTTTCATTTATTACTTTAATTAATTTTATAAAAAAATTGGTGCATTTTTCCGGCATGTCGTAAGACAACTTTTTGTTTAAAATAATATTTTACGTCACTTTTGTCGAAATAGCCATGGTCCATTGAACATATAAACCTCCTCTACCGAATTTTCTGACGTGTTCAAGCTGGCGCAGACGACTTTCACCAACCAGCAAAAGCCTCAAACGTTTCTTAATACCGGCATTTCTAATATGATTGTCCAATTGTTTCCTATGATTCCTACGAGAGTCCTCAAAGTCCAAGCAATACACAAGTTGCGTAACGCTAAAATTTGGATTTGTTGACCCCCTACCCCCCTTTCATGCAAGAAGGATCAAAGCTCCAAAGCTATAAAAACCTGCGTGGAAAATATTGACGAAAAAATTAAATAAAAAAGAATCGAAGAGAGGTGAAAAAGCTACCAAAAAAATCAAACAAATGCGAAGAACCGACAAAAAAATTTGGAAATGACAAAAGTTTTCGGAGCGATTGCGAGACACTCAATGGGTTCACGCTTATCAACGGTTGGCTCGTTTGAAAGGTGATCAATAGATTTTTCATGTCAAAAACTTCCAAGATATAGTCTAACACTACCATGAAAAATCGTTGGCCTAAAGATTCACCGCTTTAGCTACTTGCTTCGTTCAAATTTCCTAACAAACTTGATACTTTCAGAAAAAACGGTTATTTAACTCTAGAGGTAGTAGAAGTGGTAAATAAAACTCCGAATCTTGTACTTCAAGAGTTTACCTTAGGAAATGATCCCAATTGTTTCCCAACCAAAGCAGGGAGGGGGTAACGCCTCCGGAAAATCGTGATACAAGCTACAAAAAATCCCAGATTTCATCGAAAATCTTTACAAAATCCTAAAAATCCTTTGAAAATCTCAAAAATCTTCAGAAAATCTTAAAATTCTTCAGAAAATCTCAAAACTCTTTAGAAGATCTCACAACTCTTTAAAAAATCTCAAAAATTATTAAAGTTTCCGACGTAAGAAATAAATCTACCAAAACTAAAATCGTTGACAAACATATGCAAGGGACCTGTAGGTATCAGAGTAGATGTGGCAAACAGAGTTATTGTTACGAAAAGACTCGAACGTATTTAAGTAAATATTGCCTTACTTACTTTACTTTTCCAGCGCTACAGCCACTTGTGGGCCTAAACCTGCTCGAGGATTCTGATCCAATTGCTTCTGTTCTTTGTCACGTATTGCCAATTTCTTGCAAAGTCGACTTTGGCCTTCTTCAGTTTGTTTGTCAGTTTTGTTAATCCTCCTATTCTGTGACATCTCACATTCCATGTTCTAATTCTCATGTCCTTTATCCGTTTCCGAGTCGTTGCCGAAGGCCTCCCAGCATCCGAATGAGACCGCATATTGTCTCTTTCTTCTCCAGTTTTCGTTGCAATGATTTTTCCACAATCGCTCGCAGTCATGTCGCAAGCCTTGACTCCAACCACCTATTCATCGAAGGACCAATTTTGTTTTGTGATGGTTGCCCAACTAACTAGGGCTGTGTATGCTGCCGTTGTCTTTTGCCGATGAGATCATCCGCCACCATACTAAGTCGCCACTCCATCTTGATAGCGCCTAGCTGTCTTCGGAACTTCCTATACGTGACTTTAAGGTACTACCCGAAGACAGCCCCCCTCAACCTTATGCTAAGTGATAGGATGTAGGAGTAGGTGGACAGAAGGGTACATGAGGAGTACCATATTACGCATAAGTTACCATTTGACGCCTTACAAAAACTAAAATATTACCTTAACTCTTAATAGTATGAAATTACGTCCACATTAAGTTGTATTGAAAATTGCCGATAGGGCAACGTAGAACCTGCAGATTAACGTGCGTACCTGACATAGTCTCAACCGCACGGCCCCCTGGGCGAGAAATTGGGATACGCCAAATTAGCGCGAGTCACCGAGGTGACTCTACCTATTAACGGCAGGGAAGTGCAACCTCCGTGGCCTAGGTAGGACCCAAAATACTATCATCTTTCTACTGTATTTTCGCCAACCTGGTTGTCCAGGAAGGACTAGGGGTGTAGTCACCCAATTCAAAGCGTGAACTGTTTCGACACAGTCCACTATCTACAACATTTCCCAACCAAGCGCTGGGGCCGGATGCGGCCTATCGCATGGCGCTATACACCTGTGGGCTCCCCAGCCCCACGGTACCGAATTTTCCCACGGTGAGAGCTTTTCGCAGTAAGGCTCTTAACCAGACCAATTCGGTAGGAATGTGCACCCATTCCAGGCACCGCTGAGACAACTCAGGAAACCATGGTGTCGTCACCCACCAGTGGACCAACGGGACGATGCAAGCAAAGTCCGTTGGCGACGGCCCCTGTGGTATGCCGATACGTAATTTCCAATTGCAATTAGGTCAATCGAGTAGGTCGAAAATTTCATAATTACCTTTCCCTGGGCTACTCATAATTGCAAGCTTATAAGTCAAATTTCTTGAGTTTTTTCACTAGCAATAGGTACATGCGTGCGAAGAGCAACGAAAGTTTCGTTTAACGACCTGCTATTTCCGAAGTATTTTTTTCATTCAAAATCTCCAAATGGAAATGTTATCTCGTTGAGTAATGAAATTTCGGCATCCCTTGAATCATCACCTAACTTATTTAGAGTAAAAGTCGTTAGCACGTAGAAAATCTTTCACTAAACCTAAACTTTCCATTCCAGAATGCTTCCAGAATACATTTCTTTATGAAGGAAAGTGTTACACAGCATGTCCACAACGATCGTACATGGTACCTGAACTAGCATCGATTTCACTCCGAAGTCAAACCAAACGAGCAATTGTGCCAGTTCCACAGAAAAAATGTGAAACGTGCCACTTTTCTTGTTTGAACTGTCGTGGACCGAACGATTACGACTGCACAGAGTGTGCTCCAGATTCAGTATATACGTTGAAATTTCTCAACGAATCCTACTGTTCATCGCTCAATCAACAATCGCCAGTACATAAAACGAATGTCTTTGGTGAATCAACATACGTCTTTTTGTTGATCCTCGGACCGGCAATCGTTGTACTGATTTTTGTGGTTGTTATATCGTTCGTCATCAAATCGAGATGTGGAGAGTCGCGAAAACAGGACTATACTTACGATCGTATCGCATTCGATGTGCAGAACGATGAAACGGAAATTCGAATCGAAGACATACCAATTAATGTAAGTGGTGGTAGTGATGATGAAAGTGACTGATTTAGAATTTACTTTTTAATGTTGGACGTTTTGAAATAAAACTCATGAACAAACAACAAAAGCGTTTCGATATGATAGCAGGAAGATATTTACGTTGCGGCGATGTACACCTCGCGCACAATTCCTCTTAAGAAAAGGTAAGTCTCCAATGAACGTCCGCTCGTTCCTGAAAAACGTTATAACTTTATCTTATTAGAAGCGTCCGTCGTCTGACCTCTGACCAAACATTTAGGGAATAGTTCTGTGTGGAACCAAGGTGACTTTAGAAGAAAATATTTTGTACAACTTGGAACAAGACTGGGGAAAAAGGTGAAGGCCATGATAGAAATAACCGAGCCCCAACTAAACTAAGTATGTGATTCAAAAATCAATTCTGTGAAGAAGCCGATACCATTACAACTGCTCATGCTTGAGTTCGCGAGATTTTAAGAAAAGATCCGTCCGTCCAAGTTGGTTTTTTTCTAAATTCCGATAGAAACCACAGGGTAATACCCAAATAACACAGATCACACTTTTTACAGTGGTTGCTCACTGAATGTGCAAAATCCAATTTTTTTGAGAATATGTACATAAAATGTACAAAAAATGTTCCTGTAAAGTGATACATATTTCGATGTAAATAAAAAGCAAAAACAAGTACATTTTTCGCACATTTTATGAGTGTACACTATTTCTATCACATTTAATGTACCAAAAATGTGCTTGTGATGTAGTACATTTTTCGATGTAAATAAAAAGCACATTTTTTGTGCTATTAAAACACGAAATTATTGCACTAGATCACAAGTACATTTTTCGCACATTTTGTATGCGTGATAAGGTGTACACTATTCCTATCACATTTAATGTACCTAAAATGTGCTTGTGATGTAGTACATTTTTCGATGTCAATAAAATTATTGCACTAGATCACAAGTACATTTTTCGCACATTTTATGTGCGTGATAAGGTGTATACTATTCCTATCACATTTAGTGTACCAAAAATGTGCTTGTAATGTAGTACATTTTTCGATGTAATAAAATCATTGCACTAGATCACAAGTACATTTTTCGCACATTTTATGTGCTTGATAAGGTGTACACTATTACTATATCACATTTAATGCATCAAAAATGTGCTTGTGATGTACGTCATGGAGTCGGAAAATCGAGAAAAAAGTATAACGTAATATGTGTACGACCCCCAACAAAAAGACGAATTGTTTGACATCTGTCAAAAAGATGCATTTATAAAGAGTTGATGTTACGAAAAGACTCGAACGTATCTAAGTAAATGTTGCCTTAACTCTTCAGTGTTTGAAATTACGTCCACATTAAGTTGTATTTGAAATTACCGAGAGGGCAATATTGGCAATATTGAAAAACCCGTCCGAAGAAACGATGTTAAAAAATTTTTCCGAAAGCACAAAATTGATCTCCAAATAAGCAAAAATGTTCGTCTCAATTTTCTCTACAACATAGGAAAAAACAATTTTTTTAAGTGCCGACTTTAGGACCGACCTAGGGCCTTAAGGAAATGGCTCTGACACATACTTCCATAGACAAAAATGTTTCGCTCAATCTGCTCTACAATATGACACAAAAATGTTTTTTTGATTAGGGCCGACCTTAAAACCGACCAGAGGCCGACTTGAGCCCCAAGCACAGGTCCAAATTTATTAATGAGTATAATTCGGTACACGGTTAACTCTCAAATAGAATAAGAATCAACAAAATCGGTTAGGCTTTGCCCGATTTATGTAAACAAAAACACGTTAGGCCTAGTTTCAGGGTCCTGGCTGAGTCCAAGGGCAACTTATCAAAAAACTTTCTTCCATAAAATGTGAGAAATTCCTAGACCTTTCGATTAAAATTTTTTTTTTTGAAAATCGGAAGAGATTTATACTCTCGTTATGTACAAAAAAAAATGTAGGGCCCTAGCAGGGACTCGTTTTTAGTGTTCTAGCTTAGTCCAAGGTCCAAGGTCTCAAAATTAAAAAATTTTCTCCAACAAATTGTCGGCCATGCCCAGATCTTTCAAACAAAAAAAGTTTGTGATAATCGGAATAGATTTACTCGAATTATGTACAAAAAACACGTATGGCCCTAGCATAGAACCGTTTTTAGTGCCCTAGCTAAGTCCAAGGACTCAAATTCAAAAAAGTTTCTTCTATAAATTGTCGGCCATGCCCAGATCTTTCAAGCAAAAAAAATAATGAAAATCGGAAAATATTCACTCGAGTTATGAACAAAAGACCGAAAACCACTTAAACGGCCCTAGCTGGGCGGCCCTTGGGCCGATAGTGCCCAGATTCAATTACATAAAAGATTTTTTGATTACCTTTCAGGGAAGAAAAAGATTTTTAAAATCGGTTGAGTTTTACTCGAGTTATCGTGTTGACGGACGGACTGAGGACATTTCTAGGCCCGTACGAAGAACGAAGTAACCAGCCGAATTTCGACCTGGGAGTAGGGGGAGAGCACCGATCATGGTCCTTAGATAACGAATCAGCAATAAAAAAAAATGTCCGTAAATATTGTCTTCACATTAAATTGGACTGGAAATTGTCGAAAAGGCCGACCTTAGGACCGACCTACGGCCATATGCGTATGGGTCCTTTGTATATTCCCTTATATTCTAGGTAAAATCTGGAAAATTCGTGACATCTGGAAAAGTGGTCTATCTTAAGGGTTTTTCAGGAAATACTCTGACTTACCTAAAGAGTTATAGTTTCTTCTAGGAGGTTATAAAGATTGGTGAGGAGAATTTTTTGGGATCCTAAGAAAATGGCTGCCAGCTGTCAAATAGGCGCCATGTTGGATTTTTTGCTATATTCTGAAGTAGAATACCTAGAAAGTTATAGAGATAAGTGAGAAGTGACACGAAGTGTTCCGAAGGTAAGACAAAGTGTTCCGAAGGTAGCCGAAGGTAAGACGAAGTGTTCCGAAGGTAGCCGAAGGTAAGACGAAGTGTTCCGAAGGTAGCCGAAGATAAAACGAAGTGTTCCGAACGTAGCCGAAGATGACGCGAAGGGTTCTGAATGTAGCCGAAGATGATACGAAGTGTTCCGAAGGTAGCCGAAGGTAGCCGAAGGTGATGCGAAATGTTCCGAAGCCGAAAGAGAACCAGATAGCTTTAGAAGAATAGATCTTTCAACACATGAAACATTGTATTAAAAAAAGTGTCAAGTGTCACGTCACTTCGAACGATATCATTAATTTTGGAAAGGGACTTACGGACTGCGTCACTCTTTACCTTTTAAGAGGTTTTTGTATGCTAACCGGAGAACATCCTGCGCTCAAAATTGTGAAAAAAGAAAGTAACCTAGGAGTTAATCCTAGTCAATGACATACTAAATAAAGAGTGCCAGTCTTTAACACATAATTAACACAAGTTTAAGCAAAAATGAAATAATTATAATAATCTGCCTTAACAACCCATGAATTGAATACGATATTTATTTACTAGTTTCGCTACTTTGTGCTTCTACTTTTTGAGATCTTTTCATTACCTGAAAGCTTTCACTGTGCCAGTGGTAAGCTGTGTGACTAGAAGCGAAACTAGTTGGTGTAGAATTGGAGCGCACAGATCTCTTCGGGTTCCTGTAAGATCACATGCCTACATAAATATTATGACGAGAACATGAATAAGGGACCCAAAAAATCGGATTTGCGATTCGGGTTTCTAAGATTAGACATCTCGGTACGTCATTCGAACATATTCATATAATCCTCAAATCTCTGGCTCAACTTAAAAAAGTGCGAGCTTTGTCCGTCCATTCAAAATCTGTTCCTCTAAGTAAAGTGCAAAGAGTTCCTTTCCTTTTTTTACAAACTAATATCGGGTTCGACCGCTAAATGTTGAAATTACGTTACATTTTGTTTATTTCACTGTTTCATTAATGAAAGTACATACAGTTGATTCTATGTAGAAAATACAACTGGCATTACTGTAGCCAGCTAGACTACTTAAAAAATATGCAATTTGTGTTTCGTCAGTAGAGATAGAAATAAAAACGTCTTAGAAAAATGTAACGTCGATTAATCGTCCATCAATACGGGATCCGTCCATGTGTTCTATGAAAATGAGAATAATTTAAAAAATTCACGACAAATAGATGCAATTTTTCACTTACTGATAGCCATTTCGGCTTCACGTTCCTTACTGAAACGTACAACACCACAATCTTGTCCACGGATCTCAGCAAATTTAACTTCGCCAACATCACGGAATTTGTCTCTGAGGGTTTGCCATGTGCAGCTAGGCGGCAACTACATCCATAATTGGAAATTAATTTCAAACATCGCCCAATAATTTACCGCTTAACAACTTACGTTTCTTACGATTATTGTGTCGGACACACGCATATTGTTGACTCCCATCTGATTTCCGCCCATTTGATTGCCACCGCTCATTTGGTTGCCGACTCCCATTCCTCCTGCCATTTGGTTTCCAACACCCAAACCAACTCCAAGTTGATTTGCTGCACCAAGATTTACGCCACCAAGTGCATTGCCAAGGCCAATTTGTCCACCTTGGTTTGTATTGTAGTCTTGTTGAGTCTGAGTGTTGTAACTACGTGTATTCGACACTGGCATCTCAAAATCAGCGCCACGGGAGCTTGTATTATAGTTGGAAGAGAAAACTGATTGCGATTGGAAAGCTGGTGATTGAGTGGCAAAGTTAGATCCACCACCTCCACCACCACTGCTTTGATCGTTTCCACCGGAGATGTTAAGTCCCAAATTGTTCAAGCCGGCGGCGGCATTCGACAATAATGGATTGGATAATGCTCCGAGTCCACCCAACGAGCCAACAACTGAATTCAAAGCAGCCAAATTGTTGGACAAATTAGCACTGGGAACAGCGCCCAAAATGCTCGATGAACCATTGTTCATAGGTGGAGCAACTGGTACGGGTGCTGGATTTGAATTGTTACCGAACGCATTCTGTTGCTGTTGCTGCTGTTGTTGTTGTTGTTGTTGCTTGCTCTGCTGCATTAACATGAAATTAGTTGCAACATTGCGCATCGGCTCGCCATTTTGTCCCAAACCAATGCCAATGCCGGCGAGACCTTCAGGAAGTTTCACTTGCTCATTTTTGTCCGGCACCCGATCTAGACGTACTGTCATACGACGTTCGAAAAGAATCTGACGATCAAACATTGAGATCGCCTGAACGGCTTCAATTGGATGGTCGTATTCAATGACCGCAAAGCCACGACTGTTGCCATCTTTATCGGTGGCCAAATCCACATTTTGTAAGCGACCAGCCAGCTTGAAGACCTCTTTCAATTTCTTAGAGTCAACTTTGTAGTCCAACTGTAAAGTGGGGATGAGAAATGGGAAAAAAGGAGGGGGGAAAAAACACGAAATTTAATTTGGTGAATTAAAAAATGTTTACTGTGATAATGTTACGCCAGCTTAAAGAGTCATTCCAAATTATTTCTAAATTACAAATCATCACATGTTACTTTCTATATGAAGGTTACGATTCGCTACATCCATCAATACCTCTAATCGAGACAAATTTTTAGATTTAAAAGGAAGGGATGGGCCATTTCTGGCTCCTGAGACACAGATCTACTGATCCTTTTTTTTCTTCCCGTTCATCAACCTTTCGGTTTTCACCAAGAAACTGTCTAGAGCGACAGGTCTAAGATATCGGACGGTCGACTCATATAACCACCTAATGGCATGCTCCTTAGCAACTGGAACTTCGGGCATTCACATATTACGTGAACGCCCGTTTCATCCCCGGGCCGCAATCGCATCCTGGATCAGCCAACTAACAGTGACCCGTAATGGCTCCTACTACTCTCCTAATGCGGTCCATTCTGAGAAACTTCTTGGCCCACTTCTCGTCAGGCGCCGTGAAGAAGAGTTTTGTGTGCTTTCCTCCGCCGTACGTGCGCCTTCCAGTCTTCCACCGCCCTTTCACACAGAGAGGTGGGATCGGGATGTAGGGTTCTAGGCCCTCTATCGCAGATGCTGAACCCTGTCTGGCCAGCTCGTCTGCTCTCTCATTACCGTCTACACCAGCGTGCCCAGGGACCCAGGCGATCGTGATCTGATTTCTCAGACCCAATAGATTTAGGGTCCCTTTCAGCACTTTAACCAATTTTGACGTTATCACAGACGACGCACGCGCTTTAATCATCGACAGATGATCGCTCTGACAGCTGTCATTCCTTCTGGAACTAAATTCATCACTCCCATCAACTTCGCAAACGTCTCCGCTTGGAGGACGCTCACAAACTTTCCCCAGATCCTGCGAATAGAACCCGGCTCCCGCTCCTTCCTCAGTTTTCGACCTATCCGTAAAGCTCACCAGTCCATCATCCGGCAGACAGGCCGGTCAGTTTCCTAGTCAATCCACCCTGTCCGGTATAACGATCTGATATCGCCTCATAAAGTCGACCTGTGGACTCGAGACAAATAGATACGTCAGCAATTTTTCCATCATCACCGACCGACTGACGATTGGCACTAGATGCCCAAATGTTGATCTCTTCTAATTATCTCCATAACGCAACTGTTCTAGATAGAAAGTAATAAGCAATGAGTCGTAATTTAGAATTGATTCCAAGAGTTTCGAAGTGTAACGAATGACTTCTCATAGTTGGTTCACTCAAAAAAATCTCTGAATTCCAAATTATGTTTTCAGAGTTACTTTGACTAACACTCAGCACAACACAGCGAACGATCGTTGAAGTTAATTTAAGTTCCTAGTTGAAAAGTCAAAATAATAATTCCATTGATCGGTACAACTCGAGAGAAAGCTGTAGCGATTAAGATCTTTAAGTCAAGAATACAGACCATAGAATGAAATTCACACCATAAGGTCGCCTCCAATTCGAAATAACACAATTGGCCACGACACAATTTACATGACGTTTACGCACTTATGGCGTCAATTTTACGGAAATTTACAAAATGTTGAACGTAACAACAACGTGACAAAACTTTTAATTTCAAACAAATTCGGTCTCCACCCATCAACTTCTGCGTTTATACTTTCCCTTCAAACGATCAAATCACCGCTGAAATTTCAGTCGAAAGATTCAAGGGCAGAGGAAGGGGCGTGACAGTCTTTTGTTATGTTCTTTGCAAGTAATACTCAACCTGATGTAAGCTGCAGTTGCGATCGTAGCTAACTTAATTGCAAACAAAATCAGCTGATTTCATTCATAAAATTACCAAAAACAGCTGACGTTAAGGTTGCTTTGGTGGCAACTGCCGCCAACTTCACGTTGAGTATTACTTGCAAAGATCAAAACAAAAGACTCTCACGCCCCTGGGCAGAGGCAACAATTTTCAGGAGTTTTTTTAATTGAAATTAGTTGGGATTTTTAGAACTCAAATTTTAAGGGCCTGCTTTTTCACTCATTTGTTTTCTCCCTGAACTTTTGTCTGCAATCTTGTATCTGAACAGAGGATGAAATTGCGTAGAAGATTTTGTCGACTGATCCTAAAGAAAGTGTTAGTTCATCTGATTCAACTACATTTCAGTACAGAAAGAAACGGATTCCTTACCTTCGTAAAATGGAAAGTATGGAGCTGAAGGAATTTAGAATTTCAAGGAGTTTCACTGAAGGCTCATTGGTTCGTTCAAATACGACGGAGACAATAAGGCGATCTAAGAAAATCTAAATTTCTACTAAATCTAAAATGTACTTCTAGGGAGGTGCGGGAAATGATTGATTTTCGAGGACGTTCTTTGTGTTTTCTCGCAATTTCGTTGTAAATGTTACCAGCTACTAGATAAAGTGATGTCAATGATATAATGGAAAATAATATTATGATCGCGGATTGTTTCTCACTAGTACCGCCGCAAAACAAGATTTTGACACCAGCAAATAAAGAATGATCACTCGAAAATGAGATTCGACCGCTCGAAAATAAGTAATGATAATGTTGAAAAATTACAGCGAGAAAATGATAATTTGATCGCGAGAAAATGATAATTTGTGTCCCGAAGTTTTCCTTTTAGAAATGGAAACAAAAGGCGTTTCGCTCAATCCTAGGGAATTTATCCTTTCACGGTGATCAATGTTAATTTTCTCGCGAGCAAATTACCATTTTACCGCGGTCAGTTTTAATTTTTCCGTTATCAGATCTCATTATAGTTTCGACGATCAGTTTTTTATTTAACTGCGATCATTTTCCCTTTTTGCCGCGATCATTTTCTTGTTTTCCTACGTTTAAAATATTCCGCGATCATTTCTTTTTTTCCCACGATCAGTTCAAATACATGCCCATTTTTTGTCTATTCCTTTATTACTCATACCGCTAACTAAGTATTTTAAATGAATCCTCATTTATTGAAATTGGACAAGTTTTAGATGAAAATTGAGGAAATTTTCGCTGATTTTCACAGTCTTCGCGTTTTTTCGAGGAAAATTTCTTATCGTTTACTTTTAATTTCCTCAAATTTAGTCCTATAAATATATTGCTATAAACTTCATCAGAAAATGGTCTCATTTCAATAAATGATGTATCGTTGGAAAGGTCCCGACAAGATCTAGGAAAAACGACAAAATTGGAAGAAATTAAGAGCAAACGATAAGAAATTTGCACGAAAAAATGCTAAACCTGGCAAAATAGACGAAAATTTCCTCTATTTTCAGCTTAAACTGAGGATTCATTGAAAAGACCTACAAGCAAGTAGAGCACAACTGAAAAAAACGATGTTTTTCCAGAGTAACTTTTGTTAAAAAAATTGTCAAATCCAAAAAAGTACCTGAATAGCTTTCATCTAGTAGTTGAGCTTAAGTTGAGTTTTTTAGGAAACTTTTCACTAGAAGATAGGTCTGCGTTTTCATCAAAAATTGAGGAAGTAGCGAGTACATTGCATTACATAAGTTTATAATTAGATACCTGGCTGCGTACATGAGCTCTGCACCTAGGATGAACAAGACAGCCTGGTGCTTAGTATCTGTTTTTACCAGAGTTTTGGCAGTAGTGAGATCTATACGTCAACTGGGCACTAGCCTGCGTGCTTGAGTTATGACACTTTGAGTGCAGGGGTAACAGTAGTCTAGTGCCGAATTGAAACTTATGTAACGTATACGACTAACGCTGCAAAAATATATGTTCAGCAGCACCATACGCAGCCTCGTGCCGACTTCGATGGCGCTACTAACTATTAACCTTGCTTCTTCTTCCCGTCAGGCGTAGTCAGAACATCAGCACCAGGGTGCCTCGGTCTGAATGTTGACTACGCCTTAATGGAAGAAAGAGCAATGTTCATAGTTAGTAACACCATCAAAGTCGGGACCAAACTGCGTACTTGCGACCTAAAGCTGGTAATAAAGTAAGCAGAACATCTGTTTTGGCCAAAGTAGAGGCAGTAGTGAGTTCTATATAGGGGCGTGACAGTCTTTTGTTTTGATCTTTGCAAGTAATACTCAACGTGAAGTTAGCTGTAGTTGCGACCGAAGCGAACTCCATTGCAACCAAAATCAGCTCATTTCATTCATATATTCACCAAAGTCAGCTGACTTCATTGAAAAGTTCAAAAATCAGCTGGTTTTTCTACAATGAAATTAGCTCCGGTCGCAACTGCAGCTAATTTCATGTTGAGTATTACTTGCAAAAATTGACACAAAAGACTGTCAGGCCCCTGGCTTTATATGTCACATAAGTTTCAATTCGGCACCAGGCTGCTGCCCCCTGTATTAAAAAAGTCAAAACTCAAGGACGCAGCCTAGTGTCGAGTTGAAACTTATGTGACGCACAGATCTCACTACCTCCTACACTTTGGTAGAAACAGATTTTCAGCACCAAAACCAGGTACAGGGCTCAAGTACGTCTGTAGATGTCGTAGTACGTTGGTGTCAAATTAGTAACTGCATTGTATGTGCACTTTCTACTTCCTTAATTTTGGCATTTGCAAATTTTCGGCACCAAGCAGGGCCCATAGGCTCCAAAATTAGTTGCCGAAAACGGCTGAAATCAGCGCCGCCGCCGCCAACGATTTTCGAACGGCTAGCCGTTGTAAAATTTGCTTTCGATATCTTAAAGTGAATTAAATGAACGGGTTAGCTCAATGGTAACGCACTGGCTTTCCACCAAGAATATCCGGGCTCAATCCTGGTGGGGACACATTCGCATTCTAAGCCGCACCTAGTACATTATAGATGGTACAATTTAAAACTGACACAGTAAAAACTTCGGTAATGAAAGGATCTCTAAGAAGAATCAATATGAGCGAAAGCGGAACTAAAAATGATCTAGCCTCTGACCCGGACGGGTTGTAACGGCAGAAAAAAATCAAATTAAACGACCCACCGCGTGTGCTCCCATGTATCTTCATACGGCTGTACGTCCGATGAGGACTAGCTTTCACATCGAAATGCCTCATTCAATGTAATTTAACACTTACATTGACGGTGTTTCGGATTCAGTAGACCCAACTCCATATTTCCCATTACTCAATCCCCTTATCCCTATCATTACTGGAGCAGACTCAATGGCGTAGGTGTCCCGCCCAATGCTCTCCAATACATTTGACAGAATAAAATACATTATAGTGAACTTCGTCGAAAATCAATAATTTCCTGCATCTCCTAGGTCTGTCGACAGAAGATTTTTGGATTCTGAATGATTAGAGTTGCGCGTCGAGCGACGCTGATGAGTTAGAGACATGTTAAGGTAAATGCTATCGGCGCAGAGGTAGAATATACGAATTCTGAGTAAAACAGTGAAATTAGATTACAGTCTTCCCAAATGACTCAAGAGGAACCTGATTGGAAAGAGATTGGCGATTGGCAATGTGTGCAAAAAAATTGGACGGAAATTTTAATTGACGAAGATTTTGAAGACGTCGGCTGATCATTCGGTGAGAAATAAATAAAATAAATAAATAAAACGAAAAAAGAAAATAACATTTTCTGCTGACTAAACCCCATAAAATTATTCGATGAAACAAAATAAACTAGATGTTTTTTGTATACTCACGTTGGCAACAAACACTTTAGTGTGCAAAGGCCCCTGTATACCAAGGCTATTCAGAAACGACGCACTCAAACCATACGTGTTGTAAGAAGATGAATCATTATAATTATCATTA
>WJQU01002158.1:0-14833 GCA_029228625.1 Pseudolycoriella hygida | reverse complement strand
GTGGCAAGGGGGAGGGGTGGCAAGGGGGAGAGGGTGTCAAGGGGGAGGGGTGGCAAGGGGGAGGGGTGGCAAGGGGGAGGGGGTGGCAAGGGGGGCTTAGCCCCACCTGAGCGTCTTCAGAGCCCCCTGGCAAAACTTAAACGTTGCGAATTTTGCGAAAAAATATAAATCTTGACGTCATGATCGTATTCAATACTTGAAATTTTCGCCTGCGGAACAATCATTCTTTTCTTCTCCAATCTCATTTCAATGTTTCCATTTCGTTATTGAAATAGATTTTAGAATTAGCTGTTAGAATTTTTGCTATGAAATGGTAATCAGAACTGTATACTTTCATAGAAAACCAAAATGTGCAATTCAATTTTGACAAATTTTCGCCTGCGGCGCAACTTTTAAATATAACATTCACCACCCACTCTAACTAAACTTTTTATTTTTCTCGCATAAGAATAGTACTCAAAAAATGTTTTTCCTGCAGCCTTATAACAGAAGCTGTATGCTAGCTGTTAACAAAACCTGCGGCAAAAATTTAGGAAGTTTTCTTATAAATAGTATGAACGATTTCAGGAAAATATGGGAAGTGAAGGACAAATTCTATTGTCAAAATTTAGAGTAGCTTGTTTTTAAAAATCCGTTGCTGTATACAGGACCTATTCATATGAAACTGGACAAGCTACTATGTTTGTCATTTTCACACTCACATTGAATGACTGAGAGAATCATATAAGGCGTCCAGTTTCTTATGAAAGGCCCAGTATATTTTAGGCGTAGGGGAACTTCGCACATTTAACTCACATTTTGTGAGCTAAACGAACCAAGAAGAAGATAATTTCATGTGAAAATAAGTAAAGAGATTATTTTGGAAAGATGGAAACGCCATGAATAATACTAAAATTTTCAAAACTTTGTCCAAAAATTTTTTCGCTCGCTCCGCTCGCGATTTCTGGTGTCGGTTCTGTTTCAAAGACAAAGTAGAGTCATGTGTGCGTCCTAAAAAGCTGGGAAATAAACAAAAGTTCTGTGTGTTAGGCACGGCAAATAATTGAGGGAGCGCCGGTCAAACACAAAACACCTTCTATCGGCGACCCTGTTTAACGAAAACCCTATACCAAAAATACGACTGGATTAATGTAAAATGCGCAAAATAAGGAGAATTTTCATAAAATTTCATATAATTTTATTAATTCGAAGGGGGGGCTCGAGCCCTCCCCCCCTCTGGCAGTCGACCCTTGCTACAGGCCTGAAATGTTCTCTTCTTCTGAAACAGCATCTCGGTCCTAAATGACATTAACGTCAATGCTCTAATAAGAAAAAAGAGACAACAACAATTTAAAGAAGAGAACGAGTATATAAAAAATGACAATAAATTTTTACACTGAGCTGGGTATCGGTGACCCTAGCCCAAAAAATGGTTTTTTGCTATGTTGTAGAAAAAATTTAGTAGAACATTTTTCTATATTTGGGGGTCAATTCTGTGCTTTCGGAAAGGTTTTTTTACACCGTTTCTTCGGACGGGTTTTTCAATATTGCCCTATCGGCAATTTCCAATTTAACTTAATGTGGACGCAATTTCATACACTTAAGAGTTAAGGCAATATTTACTTAAATACGCTCGAGTCTCTTCGCAACATCAACTCTGTTTGCCGCATCTATTCTG
This sequence comes from Pseudolycoriella hygida, assembly GCA_029228625.1. Lineage (NCBI taxonomy): Eukaryota > Metazoa > Arthropoda > Insecta > Diptera > Sciaridae > Pseudolycoriella > Pseudolycoriella hygida. The sequence goes on along the minus strand of WJQU01002158.1, from coordinate 13,176 downwards.
ATACTTACGGGTCCCTTCATTTGTTTTCTCTTGTACATTCCATTTAAATATTTTACGTCATCAAACTTTTGGAACAAAAGACTATTGGCAATAAGATAATCAAAATTCAAAATTATTTTTACTTGAATATCCAGCACAGCAAAAATTCAAATTTCTACCGCTCTATTTTGACAACATACCTCAAGTTAAGTTATAATAAACTGGTCCAAAACCACTCTCTGAAAACTTGACGATTTTTGACAGTCACTCTGACAGTTAAGAGCACATGTAGCGCACATCATACACATGTTGTTTTTTGAGTGGACGTAATGTCATTTAGATTTAAAGCAAAAACATTCAGTTAAAACACCGGAGAAGTTTTACCTTAAAAAGCAACAAACGTTTTTCATAAAAGGTTCGTATGTCAATTAATTGTGGTGTTGTACCGATTGTCTACGACGCAAAACAATTAGTTTTGTGAAATATGTAAATTCCATACTTCTACTAATCTAACCTTAAAAATTCGCCTCTCAATTACTTTTGCAGATTTCATGAAATTGACAATGGCAAAACAACTTAAGACGCGAAAAGTCGTCTATCCTTCCAATGAATTTCAAGTGGAATCGATTGATGAGAACAGTTCTCCAGAGAAAACGAAAAAACGATCCAAGAATGAAGTGGCCGAAACAAATGGTTCGTCGGGAAGTAAAAAATTAAAAGCGTCGACACATGGCACGAAAAAGCTGTCAAAGAAACTTAAAGATTTGGTTCCAGTGATGGAAGAAACAAATGGCTTTGCAGAAAGTAAGAAATTGAAATCCTTAAAGAAACCAAAAGAATTGGTTCGAGAGTTGGTAGAATCTGACGATGAAGATAAACCGATGAAGAAGAATAAGTCGAAATCGAAGGATGCCGATGGAAAAACAAAGAAAGTTGTGAAGGAGCATAAGAAATCATTGGTGGAAGAAGGAAATGACTCCTCAGAAAGTAAGAAAGTTAAATTGTCAAAGAAATTAAAAGAATTTGTTGCAGAGTTAGAAGACTCCGATCAGGGAGATAAACCGAGGAAAAAGAATAAATCCAAATCGTCGAAGTCGAAGGATGTCAACGGTAAAGCAAAGAAACTTATGGAAGACTTTGATGAATCGATGGAAGAAGAAAATGACTCCTCGGAAAATAAGAAAATGAAATCGTCAAAGAAATCGAAAGAATTGGTTGAAGAGTTCGACGATTCAGATCAGGACGATAAACCGAGGAAAAAGGATAAATCCAAATCGTCGAAGTCGAAGGATGTCACCGGTAAAACAAAGAAAGTTGTGGAAGACCATAAAGCGTCGTTGAGTAATCTCAAAAACATTGATCCGGAGTTTTACAAATTTCTTAAAGAAAATGACAGAAAACTGCTGAACTTTGAAGCTGACTATGAAGCTGAGGAGAAAAACGAAAGTGATGATGAGCATGACGAGCCTGTGAGTGAAGACGAAGAAGAGTCGATCCATAAGCCCAACGAAGTTTTGGAAGCAGCAAGTGATGAAAGCGATTTCGAAGAAGACAACACCGAGGAAGAGGACACAGTGAGTACCACTGGTGGATCCATAACATTAAAATTGTTGAAACAGTGGCAGGCAGAATTGAGTGATGACAAAGTGAAAGCTGAGACCATCAAAAATGTTATTCTAGCAGTCAATTCAGCTCTGTTGAGTGTATCCGGCGAAAACGTAGATGGTGCGGTGTTTAAAGTGGAAGGTGCTGGTGTCTTCAATGGAGTCCTACAGTTATGCGTCCTTCATTTACATCCAGCCGTTCTGCGCTTCTTGGGTTTAACAAATCGAAGTTCCATAAAACCTCACAAGTGTAGGAAATGGAAGAAAGTCAGAACGTCCTTGCGTGGCTACTTTACTGATTTGACCAAACTCCTGGAGCACATATCGTCGGCTAATATTTTGATTGTCTTACTGAAACATTTGCATCAAATCTCACCGATGATTGCGTCCTTTTCCAACATGACCAAACCGATCCTGAAGCGACTGGTTGCGCTATGGAGTACATCAGATGAAACAGTACGCGTCCTTGCCTTCTTATGCATTTTAAAAATCACACGTGGATTGCCAACATCGTTTTTGAATGTTATACTCAAAGTAATGTATTTGTCGTATGTGCGGAATTCGAAATTCGTTAGCCCAGGAACTCTTCCAGGAATTAATTTCATGCGACGTTCATTGACTGAAATGTTCGCTTTGGATCTCAATGTTTCCTACAAACACGTTTTCCTCTACATTCGTCAATTAGCTATCCATCTACGTAATGCTTTAACACTGAAGAAAAAGGACAGCTATCAATCGGTGTACAACTGGCAATTCATCAATTCCATGCGTCTATGGGCAGAACTACTTTCAGCAACTAACAACAAGACACAACTTCAACCTCTCATTTATCCATTGGTCAGCATTGTCACCGGTGTCATCAAACTGATTCCAACCGCTCAATTTTTCCCGCTACGTTTTCATTGCATTCAGATTTTGATTCAACTAAGCAAGGAGACACGGAACTTCATTCCTGTTCTTCCATTCATATTAGAAGTTTTGAATTCCAACACTTTCAACAAAAAACACTCGAAAGTGTCTATGAAACCGTTGTCGTTCACCTGTATCCTTCGCCTGAATAAACAACAAATGTTGGAGAACGGATTTCGAGACGAGGTCGTCCAAAATATATTTGACTTGACGTTGGAGTACATGGCCAATGAGTCGTATTCACTTAGTTATCCGGAACTGGCAGTGCCATGCATCATCAACTTGAAACAGTACATCAAAAAGCGTTGTAAGAACAGCAACTATTCTCGCAAGTTGAAGCAGTTGGTGGAGAAATTGGAGGAAAATTCGAAATTTGTCGAAAAGGAAAGAGAGAAAATCAATTTCACGTTAAAGGACGCACAGTTGATTACAGCCTGGGAAACCACATTGAAGAACAAGGGTACGCCATTGCTTACGTACTATAACAACTGGGTCAAGACAAATTTCACGAAGAAAAAACGCCAGGCAATCCAGTCAGATGACATCAATGACTACGATATTCCGACGCTGAAACGAAAATTACCGGGAACTGAGAAGGTGACAAAAGAGGGTCCAGTTGAACTCTTCCCATCGGATGACGAAGACGAAAAGTTGGACGTCGAGAAGCAACCACGTGCAAAGAAAATGAAAAAGGAGAAAAAACCTGCAGTCACTGAAGTTACTGAAATAGAAGAGGATGACGACTTTAACGACGACGGTGTGGACATTGTTAAGGATTTAGATTTAGATGATTGGTAAGGAGGAAGCTTTTATGTGTATTGTTCCAAATACAAAACGCAATCATATTTTTGGCGACTTTTATTTATCTTTCACTGCATGCAAAGCGTATGACAAATTCGTTGATCGAGTCCATCTCCAAGTGTCACGCCAGAATTCATACACAAATCCATTTGAAAGTATGGTGGAGCAGTTCACTGATAAAGAAAGTCTCTTGAATTTCATTTCATTGTCATGTTGTGTCGTAAATTACTTACTTTGATCCAAAATTCGCTGAACATCAATTGGTGAAATGAATTGTTCCCAATCATGTGTTCCTTTTGGTACGAGATTCGCTACATTTTCAGCTAAAATAATAGCTCCAAGCCATGAGCAAAACGTTTTGTTGAATGTTGTGATGAATATTGATCCACCAGGCTTCGGGAAACAAAAAATTTAGTATTCTTCGAGACAATTATCTTTCCGTAAAGAGCTATCATTATTTCTTCATCTTCATCGACCTTTGGTTTTATGTCATAATCACTGAACGATGAACCACCCCCTGGAGAAAATGTTTTCTTCCCGCGATTGAAGTTAAAATATCGAGCGCAGCAGTATTGTTAGTATTGCTCTCAGGTAAGTAAAGATTTCTTAGAAATACAGTAAAGAAGAAAGGAATAGGTCTGATTTCAGCTTCAAAAAGCTGTCTTAGAAAGGAAGGAAAAGTCGCGAGCGAAAACTAGCGAGTGACTCAGTTTTTGCGTGTGCAAATATGTTCCAGGCAAAAGAAAAAATCGCGAACGTAGCGAGCAAAACATTTTTTACTGGTCTGATTTCAGCTGAGTAAAGACTAGTAACAGGCATTAACGCCCGGAGCGGAAGTTTTGGGAATTATCGCCTCGGAATCATCGCCCGGAAGGACATTTTTCTTATACAAATTGGATAAATTCGATAAATTGTATAAATCAATTATTCGAGCGATGATTCCCTAGGCTTAATTTCGCAAAAATTCTGTTCCAGGCGTAATTTCCCAAAAATTCTGCTCTGGACGTTGATTCATGTCGCCGTAAAGACTTCTTCGAAAGAAAGTAAAAATAGCGAGTGAAGTGGAAATTCTGTACGAGTGTGTTTTTGGCTGGGCAAAGGTGTTGGAGAAAATAATCCAAAGAAAAGCGTTGTGACAATTGTGATCACAAGAAAAGCGTTAATGTTTGTGATGAGTTGTGTTGTCGCAAGAAAATTTGGTAGCGGTGAATTTAAAATGTGAGGGTGGTAAGTATAACATCTGAAAGTGGTGGGTATAAAAACAAAATAACAATATTACATATGCAAGGGACCCACACGTATCAAAATAGATGAGGCAAACAGAGTTGATGTTACGAAAAGACTCGAACGTATTTACGTAAATATTGTCTTAACTCTGAAGTATATGCAATTACGTCCTCATTAAAAGGTGCATGTCGTCAGCCCCCCCCCCCCCACCCGCATTCTTGCTGGAAGGGGCAGACAGTCAGGGGCAGGCCTGAATTTGTGCTGTCGAATGCCACCGGTCCCAGAATTTGTGCTGATCTGGGAGCTGAGAACGAGTCAAAAGAAACTTGAAATTTTCATGTTTTGTTCATTTTGCATGGAAAGTGTCTTAAATTCTTCTTCGTCTAATTCAACTTAATACCCTCAATTAGTGTTCAATTTGTGCTGGCTAAAGGTACCGGTCCCACAATTTTGGATAGTCGGGGAGCCGAGCACAAATTCATTGATTAACAAAAATTTTTATTTTATTATTTCTCATTAAATTGTATTGGAAATTGCTGGGAGGGCAATAATGAAAAGCCCGTCTGAAGAAACGGTGTAAAAGAACCCTTCCGAAAGCACTAAATTGATCCACAAATAGACAAAAGTTTTCGCCTCAATTTTCTCTACAACATAGCCAAAAACCATTCTTGGGCTAGAGCCAACCTTAGTCCGACTTAAGACCCTCAGGACCTCGGACAAATACTTCCATAGACAAAAATATTTTCCTCAATTTGCTCTGCAACATAGCAAAAATTTTTTTTTTGCTAGGGCCAACCGTAGAACAAACCTGCATCCCACTTAAGCTCAAGCACAGGCACCGCGCCAGAATTTTTTTTGAATATAAATCGGTGCTCGGTTACCTATCAAATAGAAAAAGAAGCAACAAAATCAGCTAGGATTTACCCGATTAATGTAAACAAACACGTTGGGCCCTTGTAGAAACTCAGTTTTAGGGTCCCCACTGAGTCCAAGAGTTTCTAATCAAAAATTTTCATACATAAACGTGAGACAGTCCCAGACCTTTCGATAAAAAAATGAAAATCGGAAGACATTTAATCGAGTTATGTACAATAAACATGTTAGGCGCTGGAAGAAGCTCGTTTTTGATGTCCTAGCTAAATCCAAAGGCCCAATCTCCAAAAAGTTCGGCGTAAAACCATTTTCGTTACTTGATAATGTTATGAATTATTTTGTCATTGACATGACGCTCAGACATTAACACATCTAGAACAGTTGCGTTATGGAGATTATTAGAAGAGATCAACATTTCGGCATATCGTGCCAATCATCAGGTAAGTCATTTAACTTACTATGTTGATGGACATGTAGGACGATTTGTTATCATTTCTATTTATCTCAGTTAGAGGTATTTCCGGGGCTAGTGAATTGTAACTGAAATGTTTACAGTCGCCCTCTATTGGAAGCAGTTCCAACGATTTCTTACTCTAACTCTTGAAAGTCATGCCTCCAAAGTTAATTCAAGATCTTATCAAGTTTTTCTACGAAAATGGTGCGGTTTTTTCCAAAAAGTTTCTTCTGCAAATTGTTGGGCTTTCATAGACATGTCGATTAAAAAAACAATTATGAAAAGCGGAAAAGATTTATTCGAGCTACGGACAAAAAAAAATAGAGCACCAACAGAGTCTCGTTTTTAGTGCCCTTGCTAAGTCCAAGGACTCAAATCCAAAAAAGTTTCTTCCTTAAATTGTCGGCCATGCCCAGATCTTTCAAACAAAGAAAAGTTTATGAAAATCGGAAAAGATTTACTCGAGTTATGTACAAAAGACCAAAAACCACTTGAACGACCCTAGCTCGGCGGCCCTTGGGCCGACAGTGCCCAGATTCAATCCCATAAAAGATTTACAGGGAAAAAAAGTTTTTGAAAATCGGTTGAGTTTTACTCGAGTTATCGTGTTGACGGACGGACGGACATTTTTAGACCCGTACGAAGAACAAAGTTCTTCGAAAATGGGTCCTATGTGTTTAAAACGTCGTTTGTAACCAGTCGAATTTCGACCCAGGAGTAGGGAGGAGCACCGATCATGGTCATTAGATGACGAAAATCAGCAATAAAAAAATGTCCGTACATCCATCTGTCAGCACGATAACTCAACTAAAACTCAACCGATTTTCAAAAACTTTTTTCCCTGAAAGGTAATCGAATTCTATTGAATCTGGGCACTGTCGGCTCAAGGGCCAATGAGCTAGGGCCGTTTAAGTGGTTTTTGGTCTTTTGTACATAACTCGAGCAAATCTTTTCCGATTTTCATAATTTTTTTTGTTTAAAAGTCTCACATGTCTCACAACTTATGGAAGAGACTTTTTTCATTTTGAGATTTGAGACTCAGCCAGGGCCCTAAAATTGAGTATCTACTAGGGTCCAACGTGTCTTTTCTACATAAATAGGGTAAATCTTATCTGATTTTCAAAATATTTTTTTATTTCTTGTAACACAATCAGAAAATTGATTACGAAATTGAGTTTGGGCAAAATCGGTTGAAAACTTTCGAAGTTACTTTTTTGAAGGATGGTGTAACTTTTTCACTTATATCTCAGCGAAATTAGAACGGAAATCGCTATTCAAGGTTTTGAATGAAAGATATGGACATCAAAAAAATCAAGAAAATTAAATTAGTGAAAATTTGTTCAGTGGTTCGGGCTATGGAGTCCTTAGTGTAGGCCCAACTCACGCTACGCGAATATTCCTTTGATAATGGGGTTTTTTGTGCAGTGTTGTAGAGAAATAAGAGGCGAACTTTTTTGTCCATGGAGGTATGGGTCAGAGGCTTCTGCTAACTGCTTTAGGTCGGTTCTAAATTCTGGGTTTATTTTAAGGGATTGGAGAGATTTTTTGCGCTATTGCTTCGGACGGATTTTTCTCTGAAACTGAAAGCAACGCACTGGGGAAGTCAAAAAGTTGCTGTATATACTCTTTAGTGTATACTCCTTATCATGATCATAATCATCAAACTTTATAGACCATTTATACCTTTCGGCGTGAGGTCTTTACTCCCAGAGATCATGGACCACCCTTCTTCACACCCTCCTATCCTGTGCAAAGTTATGGTTTGTTCGCCCAGTGAAAGCCCCCTAACTCCTAAATCTGATTTAATTGATTCTATAAACCTTCTCCTTGGCCTACCCCTGGGACCTGTGTATTCAATATCCTCTTTGGTGGCCTGCTATTACCCATCCTCTGAACGTGCCCGTATCGCCGCAGACGACTAACCCTTGCCGCCTCTTCCACTAACGTAACCCCTAAATTTTCCCTGATGTCGCAATTTCTGATATGATTATCCCACTGCTCCCTTCTATTAACCTTTGCTATGCTCCTAAGAACCCTCATATCAGAAACCTCCAGACCATGCACAAGGTATCCGCAGTCCACCCAACTTTCACTCGCATATAAAATCGTTGGCCTGAAGATTGACCTGTAAATAGCTAACTTTGAGCCACTACTTAATTCTCCCTTGTTGAACACATGCGCCCTCAACTGACTGGCAACCACGTTTCCCATTTTCCTCCTTTCCTCAAATTCCCTAACTAACTTTCCATCCTCTGAAAAAATGCTTTCTAAATATTTAAACTCAGAAATCTGTTCTAGCTGCTCCCCATTTAAACTGCAAACTACGCCTTTCCGGGATTTGCCGATACGCATAACCTTCGTTTTGCTGACACTTATTTTCATCCCGTACTCCTCACATGCGACATTCAGTCATCCGATATTCCTATGCAAATCACTGGCACCATCTGCTAATAGAGTTAAGTCATCCGTATCGGCCAGGACTACTTCACCTATTTCCACATTCCCTTGCAAATTGGCCTGCTTGATAATCTTGTCCATAAAAATTATGAACAGAAGGGGGGAGAGACAACAACCCCGACGAACTCCCTCATTAACCTCGAAAGACTCACTAATCTCACCGCAGCCTTGCTCCCTCAGTAAATGCTTTTAATGGAGCCCAATAAACTCCCATTGACGCCGTATTCGCTAAGCACCCCAAACAGCTTTTGCCTCGGTACCCGATCAAATGCCATTTATAAGTCGTTGAAGCACAAGTATAGATCAATATTCCTCTCAAAGAGCTTTTTCATAGCTTGCCTGATCCTGACACCCTCTCAGAGGCCTGAAACCACCATAAGCCTCGTCCAGAACTTCTTCCACTATAAACCTAACCCGATCTACTAGAACACTCGCATAAACCTTCCCGACCACGCTCAAAAGCGAAATCCCCCTGTAATTGATACAAACATTGCGATTGTCCTTCTTAAAGATTGGAGCTCCAGTCAGCGGGTACGACCGAGGACTTCATGGCTAAATTAAAAATCCTACAAAGCCATTGAATCCCGCCTAGCCCACTATTCTTAATAAATTCTGTCCTAATTTAGTCTGCCCCTGCGGATTTCCCTGCCTTCAGCTTGCTGACTTCCGTGACACCTCCTCTAATGTAATCTCCTCCTCAACTTCCCAGTTAGGACCCGCTTTCCCCTCAAGTTCTACTACTGGATTAATAGAGGCAAACAGATCCTGGAAGTAATCCCGCCAGGTTCCCAGGACTTCACCATTACCTGTAATTAACTGTAACTATCGTTGTGACACCACAATGACATTTTCTTGTGTTGTGTTGCTAACTTAACCCGCATGTTCGTAGTCATTTCCCATTATGCGTCATTCACTACTCAATTCCCGTTCTGTAGACATTAAATTTTTTTTGCCTTCGGCGAAACACACCTAACATACCGCGACCAAAATATTTGGCCCGTATTTGGTTCTTATATTTTTTCCACCGCTGCTTGTCACTCCGTTTGAAGCCAAGTTGTTGGTTTGTTTTTGTTCGCGTAGTGAAAGTCACTTTTTTGATTTAATGGAATCTATAAGCGTTCTCCTAGGTCTACCCCTAGATCGTACACCCAGAACCTGTGCATTAACGATCCTCTTCATCCACCGACCGAATTCCTGAATTTCCCCTAACGTCATCATTACTAATATGATTATCCCATTGCTTCTTACAATCGACCTTCGCTATACTCCTTAGAACTCTCATGACGGAAAGCTCCAGGTCGTGAGCCAGACCCACACTCTACCCGACTCTACCACACAGAATCGTTGGTCAAAATCATGGGCAAAATTTGATCGGTGCAAATCAAGAAAATCCTGTACGTACCTTGACCGTGCTCACACAATTTTCCAAAAATTTCGCTTTATTGTTGACGTGTTCCAATACTTCCGACACAATCACCGCGTCATATTTACAGCTATTTTCAATGCAATGTAATTCGATTGGTTCATTTCGGTATGTAATTCTACTAGCCAAGTCTTCATCTTTGAGTACATGGTCTCGTGCAACGTCAATAACATCACTTCCCGGATCGATGGATGTCATTTTCGCATGGATGCGAGCTAACTGTTCGGTGAGAATTCCTGCTCCACAGCCAACTTCTAACAAATGTAATCCGTGTAATGATCGTGAAGTGTTTTTATATTTTTCGTCCCCAACTCCTGTGCTTAACAAACCATCTCTTATGAATGGAACTCTGGTGATACATTGATTATTAGTATTATTATTAGTATGGTAGCAGTAACACTATGTCTCAAGTAAAGGCATCACCTAATTTGATTCAATGAATGCAACGCAATCATTGGACCAGTTGGCTTCCACCATTCTGCTGCGAGATTTGCGTGTCTCTGGATATCACCGTCGTCTTTTAAAATGAGGAAGATCATTCAAAGTTATTGTTCGAGTTCGATGAATTGAGTAGTTAGCACTCACCAACTGATGTACTTTTGGTGTTCGAGTCGTTAAATTTGGGTTCATTTAAGACTCTTGCAGAAAATGTTCGAACAAATGATCGAATACTACCAGCTCTAGTTTGCAGCATCTTCGCTCTCTCTACGTTTTGTTGTGAAATGTTACGACGAAAACAAAAAAAGTCCTTCAGAATAAAAACAGCTGATTTTTGACAAATACAGGGTGATCCAATGGTTGTGTTTCTCTGTGTGTTTATTAATAACCATGTTTACCCCCTCTGCGCAATACTTTCACGCGCTAATGAACGTCTAATGGATGATCCAAGCTTCGAAATCCGTTTCGATTTGCCAAACAGAAGTTCCTCCTGTCGTTTTCACTATCCTATATCACTTACTTCGAAAGTCTCACATATTTCTAACCGCTTATAGTCGCCTTTAGCAAGCAAACTCAGTGCGGTAACGTACTTGCTTTCGACCAAGAATATCCGGGTTCAATCTTGGTGGGGACAAATTCTGTACATATAGGATTTTTCTTCAATGTATAGCATGAAAGTAACGTTTCTAGGTACACCCAGGCTTCATAATTTGAGTAGTGTCGAATTTGGTGCCGCAACGAAGCGTACGCAGAAGAATGATATAACCCATATTCGATGAATTCTGCGTACAAATATCTTTATGTCAAGATATAATTAGAACCAGAAGAAATGGTTCGAAATTCACGTTAGGCATGTGGTCCAAAAAAGTGCATGCGGTAAAACACATTGAAGGGGCGAACCGGCACTCTAAGCGCTACTAGTTTCCGCACCTAGTACATACATCATAGATGGTACTAGATTTGTGTGCAATTTACAGAAGAATTTTTACTCAAGCTCATAAAAAATTGCGGGAAGTCTCAGCTTTTCGATAGCCTGCCTAAATCGAAAATCTGAAACATCCTCTCAAATCAAAGGTCTAAAGCTTCCTTGCACATTGTCTAGAACATCTTTTGCTATTAGTCTCGCCTAGTGTACAAGGATACTTACAATATCAGACTAACCGACCATGTTCCAAAGTAAAATTGGTGTTCGGACAAAGTAACTCCGGTTGAAATAACACCGGACAGGCGCGGGTGTGAGGGAGCAGAGCACCCTAACACGATGCAATAGTCTTTTAATGTAATATTACCCATTTGAAAAGTTAAAAAATTCTGAAAATCCAACATGGCGTCAATTCCCAACCTTGCGGCACTTCTCAAATGACTTCAAGCCACGAACCGGGCAAAGCAACCTTCCTGGGGTTATTTTGTATAGCGATATTTTAGCCTTAAGGCCGAAATTTGTCATAGAATTGATGAGAGAGCCCCTTATGTTCATTCTTTTGGGCACTGTGAATTGAGAACTTTGAAAAGAGCGAAAATTTTCTCAATTTTACGTACAAAGACACATTGGTTGAATTCGATCGTTGGTTTCTATATTATATAAGATACACTATTCTATCATGCACAGTGATGCCAACGTATCAACTTCCTGATCCTTCTGCGAAACCAAAAAGAAATCAAAAGTGAAGGTCAAACCGACCAAAGGGTATGTGTGATATTCATTCCTTAATACATTAATAATATACATTCCAAATTGTTCAAACGAAATGACATGCATCCAATCGTAGGATCTGGATTGTATAAAAGGCGAGTTGAAAAATCCTATACTGAATTTGTCGCCATCAGGATTGAACCCGGATATTCTTGGTGAAAAATCAGTACGTTACCTATGAGCTAGCCCGTTCTTACAGCTGCCTGTGTATGAAATTACGTCCAATTTAAATTGTATTGGAAATTTCCGAGAGGAAAATATTTAAAAACCCGTCCAAAGCAACAACGGTGTAAAAAACCCTTTCGAAAGCACAAAATTGACCCCCAAATAGACAAAAATGTTCATGTCAATTTTCTCTAACATATCAAAAAACCATTTTTTAGGCTAGTACCGACCTAGAGCCATAAGGAAATGCCTCGGACACGTAGTGCCATAGACAATGTTTCCCCCAATTTGCTCTACAACATAACAAAAAAAAATTTTTTTTTGTTAGGGTCGACCTTGTGACCGGCCCACTTGAGTCCTAAGCACAGGCAACGGGCCCAAACTTATTATTGAATATAATTCGGTACTCGGTTACCTCTCAAATAGAAAACTAATCAACAAAATCGGTTAGGAATTACCCTAACATGTTGGGCCCTAGTAGAAACTCAGTTTAGGGTCCTGGCTGAGTTCAAAGCCCTCTAATCAAAATATTTTCTTCCATAAAATGTGACACATTCCTACACATTTCCGTTAAAAATTTTTTTTGAAAATCTGAAGAGATTTACTCGAGTGAGTTATGTACAAAAAATACGTAGTAAGTCCAAGGGCTCAAAAAAGTTTCTTCTATGCCATGCCCTTGGGCTGACAGTGCCCACATTCAATACTATAAAAGATTTTTCGATTTCCTTTCAGGGAAAAAAAGTTTTTGAGAATTGGTTTAGTTTTACTCGAATGTTGACGGACGGACGGACTGACATTTGTTTTATTGCTGATTCGTCTTCCCCCCTTCCTACTATCGACTCCAAATTCGGCTGGTTACAAACGTCGTGGTAAACGCAATAGACCCCTTTTCGAAGAACTTTGTTCTTCGTACGGGTTTAAAAATTGTAGAAATCTCATTCAAACCTCATAAACGTCATTAAGACACAGAAAAGTGAGTACCCCTGTGCTTTGGGACATTCTCAAAGTGACAGCCAACTGTCATGAGCAGTCGATCATGTGTCAGAATTACAAAACAATAAGCAAACAATATTTTTGTGAAAATAAACGATGAATACTCAAAGGCTGTTTCACTTTCTAAGAAGACTTCCAATGAAGCAATTTGGGAGGCTCA
>WJQU01002157.1:0-24505 GCA_029228625.1 Pseudolycoriella hygida | reverse complement strand
GTCTAGGGTGTCGAGTGTCGATGGCTATTGGAACAAAACAAAAGCGATCCTCCAACGAAGCATATTTTGTAACTTTTACGGCTTCTTTGCATTTCGCTGCACCACCACCCCGTTTGCACGTAGATTTTAAATAAGTCTTACAGACCGTGTCACCACATGTAAAATCGGTCTGCCGCGTGTCCACGGTATGATAGTCAGACCGTCCGGCTTTTTGCCTGCATTTCTGTTACAACCTTATGGCTCTCTGGTCGAAGGCACGTCACATGATGTCAAAGCTCGCTTAATCAGGTCGTCAATGATCTCGTGTCTAGCCTTCCTGCCAGCACTTCGCCTGCGAGCTAAGCCATGTAGTCCGAATTTATCAACAGCTTCCCCGCATACACACGTAAATGGGTGGCATAGAGGTGATCCGAGGCCTAGGGCCATCGCGATTCTAAATGATTGGTCATCTAGTAGGGTTCCTAATGAGTGGTTGAGGTAACAATGTTACCACAGCACCTAGGCCTCCAATGGGCCTGTTGTGCCTCCCACGATCATTTAGTACCTTCCCGTGCCATTAAGCTACTTCAGAATGTACTGGGGATGAATGCTACAGATAGCAGATAGAGCTATCATGCTCGGAAAAAACGACCACAAATCCAAAAAACTCCATACAAAAACCTTTGGGACAAGACACGATGTATAGGCGAACTTTAGAGTTTTTCCCGCCTGCCCCCTCCCCCTCCAAATTATTTAAAAAAAACAACTTCCTATCCTGATTCCAACGCATTTTGGATCATCAAAATCGGTAGAAAACGAGCCGAGATATCGCCAATCAAAGATGACCAATTTTCATATAAAAATGGTAAAAATATGTTTGAAAATAATCAAAATTTTATTCCTGTGTTGTGTGTCCACGATGTATCTATGTATGTATCTTCTTTTTTTTCTCGAGAACCGCCCGGGCGATTTCCTTAAAATTTTTAGGGAAGTTCAGTTTCGGTCCCAAATGGAAAATTCAGCCGACTGTATCTCCGCTGGTGGTGGTCAGATCGCGGTGAATGGGGTATCAAATGAAAGGTATCGATCTCACGAAGCCAGCAGAACCGGTCTCGTGGAAATCGGTTGGGGGTTCGTTGCCAGGAGTCGGTCAAAGTGGTCCGAAATGAGCTACGCTGCCGTAGAGCGACTACAAGAAAAAAAATTTTTTTTGAAGTGACCGAAAATGATGTGGAAAGAGCGTAGGATGATGTGGGAAATGTGTAGGATGATGTGGGAAGTGTGTGGGATGATGTGGGAAGTGTGTGGGATGATGTGGGAAGTGTGTGGGATGATAAGGGAAATTTGTGTAATGATGTGGGAAGTGTGTGGTATGATGTGGGAAGTGTATGGGATGATGTGAGAAGTGTGTGGGATGATGTGAGAAGTATGTGGGATGATGTGAGAAGTGTGTGGGATGATGTGAGAAGTGTGTGGTATGATGTGGGAAGTGTGTGGGATGATGTGGGAAGTGTGTGGAGTGATGTAGGAAGTGTGTGGAATGATGTAGGAATGGTGTGGGATGATGTGGGAAATGTATGGAATGATGTAGGAAGTGTGTGGGATGAATTTTTTTTCGAAGCAAATTTTTTTTAGAAGAATTTTTTCGGAGAAATTTTTTTTCTAAGAAATTTTTCTCTTCTGAGAAAATTTTTTTCGGAGAAATTTTTCAAAAAATAGAAAATTAATCACATGAATTTTAGTTATAACAACTGAAAAATTTCAAAACGACTGATATCACAACAAAAACCTCTTACAAGTTAGAGTGTGACGCAGTCTGTAAGTTCGGTTCCAAAATTAATGATATCGCTTGAGTTGACGCTTACGCTAAGAATACGCAAAAAATGACGATGCAAAAAAAACTTTTTAATTCTTAATCCTACTTCCAATTGTTTCACAAAAATCGAAAAACTAAAAGTGCTGATTTCGTCGTTTACGACTCATCAGTACACCTTGTCTTAAGACCATGTGTATATCAGCAACCATAGGAAGCCATAGAATGATACTCGGACTATGTCAACTCGCCTTTTATACAATCCAGATCGTACGAGTGAATGCATGCCATTTCGTTTGAACAATTTGGAAGTAAAAAAAAATAACCGAAACAAACTCACAATTCTTTTACCTCCAAATTGTTCAAACGAAATGACATGCATCCAATCGTAGGATCTGGATTGTATAAAAGCCGAGTTGACATAGTCTGAGTATCATTCTATGGCCATCGTTGCTGATATACACATGGTCTTAAGACAAGGTGTACTGATGAGTCGTAAACGACGAAATCAGCACTTTTAGTTTTTCGATTTGTGTTAAACAATTGGAAGTAGGATTAAGAATTGTGAGTGGCTTTTAAATGCTAACCTGTATGTTGGGTGAATAAAACTGTAGATTCTTAAGACATATCATCATAATTCTAATTCCAACGTGGCTTATTGTTCTCACAAATTCCTTATTGTATGAATGAATTTTTTGATACGAGCATCTTGTTTCCAACAGCCAATTTTATGCATGAACCTAAAAGCTGTGATCGAAGACCAATTTAATGATGAAAAGAACATAACTGATCATTGAAATCTTACCCCGATCCATCGGGCTTAATCAAAATCACAACTAATAATTATGGCCCACGTTACCGTATACTTCACTTTCACGATCTTTCGTACCTCAACGAAATGGTAAAGGTTCAAAACAACTTATCTGTTTGAAGTCTTGTCTGTTTTGGTGAAGTATTAACCTGACAACTTCAATGACACAATGTCTTTCGCGGACCATCTGTTTGTCAACGGTTTCGCCATGTTTCTCCAAAAACTAATTCACCGGTTAATTCAAAAGTCTTCTTAACCTAATGTTATGGATTCACAATATTCAATAAGCCCTAACCAAACCGCAAGTTACAGTGCGGCGACGCTATCTGCAATCAATTCTTATGCAGTGAAAACCGGACAGAAAAATAAAAAAAAATTGGGCTATTCTCACTCTCATTTCTCTCATTCTTCCAAGTTTAGTAGGTTCGCTCAGGTAATTGTTATTACTTCATTGACATTTAGGGATTTTGAGAGGGCATAGTCTTAGACTAAAATATCTCAAATCCTACTTTTGTACACTTTCTCTTGTATTAACATTTATGATCATATGTAACCCATTAAGAAAGCTCGTTCACACATCACTGAATCAGCGAAAGGTGGAACGACTAAACACGGTAATAAATTTCATAAATGTACACATAGCAAGTGAAAAGGCACATGTGGAGAATCTCACGCCATCATCATCAAATTAATCCCCTCACAAGTTTTCTTTTGAATGCGAACAGCATTCTGTCATATCGTCACTTTTCGCATTCTATTTTTGGATTTAACATCATCTGATGTTGGAAATGTATCTTTGTCGTTAAATACATTTTTAGGGGAGTGTTTGTTGTGGAAGACACAAAACACGGCTATGGAAATGGTGGTTTCTGCGTTGTATATAGCTGTGTGAGAGATACTTTTAGGGTTGATGTTTAGCTGATTCGAAATCAACCAAACATATAAAGATAATGTCATAAATATCGGAAAAGCACTTCCGGATATATTAACTAATAAATAAAATCGTTTGCGAGAATACAACGACCTCAACGATTATAGCATACGATGTCGTTTCTTTTTAGGTTTCTGAACATGAAATGGATCATTTGAGATCAGCTCATGTAGAAAATGTTAAAGGAATAAACGCTTTGTGTTGTTTGCCATGAATAGAAAAATGGAATTGTACCGAAAATTGTAATGTTAAAAAGCTCCTTTGACATACTTTTATTACCATGGGAATATTACAAGGTTGTGAAAGTATTATTTGATTTAAAAGCTCAAAAAATGCATGTACAGATGAGTGAACGAATTCTTTTATTGTCCTTTTAGTACTCAGAGGGGTCACCCCTTCATGTCCTTAAGTATTACCGATAGTGAAATTTTGTCGATAATACGGTCGAGCGGCAGTGATTGAAGAATTATCACTTAATTATAAAGTGTACTTGACGTTCACAGCCAAGGAAAATATATTTCCACCCAACTTGCGCCTTCGTAGAACTCATTCCATTCTGATTTTTTTCTTACTTGTTCTACAGCCGCTTCCGCTTTACACATCTTATGAAAGGAAAAGAACAATGTAAATGTAATTAAGCTTTTCCATGGCTTTACATCCCAAGGAAAGTCTGTCCCGGCGGAAATTTTCCTTGCACGAAATTCGACCTATATCCCAAAAACTAATACAATTTTACCTATCCAAAGGTACCTTTATATCCCAAAGAAATAGGCCTCTGCGCAAGGGAACCCAAGGAAATTTTGAGTTCATAAGCAAATAGTTTTCTCCATCGATTTGAGAACATTAGAGTTCAAGATGGGCTCAATAGTCGGAGAATTTTAGTGACTCAAAAAAATTACTTCTTGCACAATCTCTCTCTGAAATAAATTTTTGTATGTTGCATTGGACCTCATACAATCGAAAAACAGTAATAAGGTAAAGAATTACAAACTAAAATTTTTTTGGCAAAGGTTAGAATGGATGGAAGAGCCGAAACGCGAACATTCAGTTTCAGATAATCAACACAAGCTGTAAATCAACTTTTAAAATCTTTCTAAACACGTTTTCGATATATGGGGAAGGTAAACATTTTTTGTAGCCTACGACAGCCTCTATCTTCTCTCCATCTCATACCCCTAATTGTAGCTTTGCTCCGCGGTAATCGGGAAATCATCTCTTCATCTCACACTCGATAATTTTAATTCTCGTCTCAAACGTCTCAGCAGATGTCTCTGAATTCATTTCAGAAGAAAAAGCTCATGTACGTCAGACTTCCTTTATAAGTTGGTTCAAGCTCACCGTGTTCCAATGAGTTGATGGTAGCCCAATTTTTTACACTGGGAACAGAGTTCGATAAGTATAGAGACGATACAAGTAGACTCTCGGTCAGACTGGAGAGTCGCAAAAATCGGCGGCTAAGAACTAAATGTCGCCGCCGCGGAGCATCTAGGTCGGCTAAAAGTTGGCGGCGGTTCAAGGTTTCGGTCGGCTGTTGTTCCGACAACAATGGGTCAAATAGCACTATTCCATGGTCTACATTTGCCCATTGACTTTATTCTAAGAGAACTATCAGCCGGGAATTATCACCTAGAAAAAAAAGACAACAATTTAAATACCCCTTTGTATTAACGGCCAGCTATGAGAGAACTATGATCCAGCTAAATTATCCTCCGGCGACCGACATTGCCAGGCCTTCTCGTAACTATCCATAAGTCCAAGAGAGACACCGTCGGCCCCGAAGTGAAGCGGAGAGCTGCCGACCAAGACGGCGAGCATACCACTCCGACTTTGCTTTGTTTTTCTTTGCTTGCCACCTCGACTTTGCCTAGTTTTTCGCATTCTATCGCATCCAATGGGTATTTTTCGGGTCATTATTCCTTGGCGAACACATAATTATAATTCGTCCTGGCGATAGAAGACTTACTGAAGCGTTAGATTACATTGTATATCGTCGAAAGCCGTTTTGAAACCCTCCCGAAGTGGCGCAATGTTGAGACCACTGAAAAGTAGCCTTGGACCCATACTTCCATGGGCAAAAATGTTCACCGTAACTCAGAGGCCTTGATCCTACATTCGTTTTTGAATACTGTTGAGCTTTGGACTGCCTCTAAATAAAAGTAAATTCTATGGAAGCTGCAGGCTAAGCTGGTGAATCGATTGTAAAATTTCTTACAGTAGTTTTTTGAAGTTCAGTTTTCGTTCGTAAATCGCGGAGATATAAGCCAAAAAGTTTCACTTACAAAAATTGGAAGTCAGTCACTTGAGTTATCTTGCTTAGAAACAGACGGATGGACCATTTTTTTGCAGATTTTTCATCTAAGGATAATGATCGATGCTCTCCCTACTCCCTTTTCCTCAAATCAACTGGTTACAACGGTTTTTGAACGCCTTAGCTGATCCAGCCACCGCCGCCGTGCTTTTGTTAGACTGAACTCGGCTTTGAACTCGAACTCAGTTTCAAATCGAATTCCAAAAAATTGCTACAAGTCATTTCCGCATTTTCTGCGCTATTTCTACACTTGTCATAAAGGAAATCGTCGTTTGCATTCGTATAGGATGTAAGTGCAAAAGTTGAGAGTTGTACTTACATCCTTGGCAAAAATGCAGTATAAAGATGCAACTCAAATCAGACCGGAAATGATTCTAAATGGTCCGGTGAGGTCCCCTGATGATAATACAATAAGAATTAGGCCGCGGAAAAGCGTTCCCGTGGTCCAGAACCATAAAATTTTTAGACCCATACGAAGAACGAAGTTCTTCGAAAAGGAGTCTTATGCGTTTGTAATACGTTTGTAACCGGTCGAATTTCAACCCGGGAGTAGGGTGGAGCACCGACCATGTTCCTTGGATGACGAATCAGCAATAAAAGAAATGTCCGTCCGTCTGTCAACACGATAACTCGAGAAAAACTCAACCGATTTTCAAAAACTTTTTTTCCCTGAAAAGTAATCGAAAAATCTTTTATGGGATTGAATTTGGGCACTGTCGGCCCAAGGGCCACCAAGCTAGGGCCGTTCAAGTGATTTTTGGTTTTTTGTACATAACTCGAGTAAATCTTTTCTGATTTTCAAAAAATTTTTCTACGTTTGAAAGACCTGGGCATAGCCGACAATTTATGGAAGAAACTCTTTTGAATTTGAGTCCTTGGACTTAGCTGGGGCACTAAAAACGAGTCTCTGCTAGGGCTCTATGTGTTTTTTGTACATAACTCGAGTAAATTTTTTCCGACTTTCAAAATTTTTTTTTGTTTCAAAGATCTAGGCCTGACCGACAGTTTATAAAAGAAACTTTTGCCTGTGCTTAGGGCTCAAGTGGACCATGTCGGTCCTAAGGTCGGCCCTAGCCAAAAAAATTTTTTTTTGCTATGTTGCAGAGGAAATTGAGGGAAACATTTTTGGCTATGGAATTGTGTGTCCGAGGCCTCTACTTAGGGCCTTAGGTCGGTACTAAGGTCGACCCTAGCCCAAAAAATGGTTTTTTCTATGTTGTAGAGAAAATTGAGTAGAACATTTTTCTATATTTGGGGCTCAATTTTGTGCTTTCGGAAAGGTTTTTTTACACGGTTTCTTCGGACGGGTTTTTCAATATTGCGCTATCGGCAATTTCCAATACAACTTAATGTGGACGTAATTTCATACACTTAAGAGTCAAGGCAATATTTACTTTTTGTAAAATTTCGTAAAAGGAAAAGTTCCTTTGCTTCGTTCTGATATTTTGTAAAAGGAAACCATCCCTACTAGGGAACCCCTAGCTTCGTTAGCCAAATAGCTTTTCGTGACGTTTCATTAAAGCGCAAATTCCCAAATTACGTTTCTCAAAAGGAAAAGTTTTTCAGCTTCGTTATCCGCTTAGTTTTTGCAACATTTCGTAAAAGGAAAAGTTCCCTAGCTTCGTTAGCCACTTAGATTTGTGACATTTCGTAAAAGGAGAAGTTTCCTACTTATGTTAGCCACCATACATACATGTACATGTACATATTATAAAATTGAGGTAAAAATTGAGAAAATTCTCGTTTTGGTACAATTGCACCTATAGAAGTAATATTTTACTATGGCTGCTGTACCTTCGGCAGATTAAAGTCCACCCGCTTGAATCAACATTTAAAAGCCACTCACAATTCTTCATCCTACTTCCAATTGTTTAACAAAAATCGAAAAACTAAAAGTGCTGATTTCGTCGTTTGCGAGTAAATTATTGTGCGAGGTGTCATTAGAAGCGTTTCTGCTTCCTCTACAACAATTAAAAAGACATTTCGAAAATAAATTAATTCCTTCGTGTGTCGACTGCGTATGCTTCTTCGTAGCATTCAAATTTTTTTTCCCTAAGTAGTTCAGTGATCGCGTTCTTTACACTATGGTGTCGGGCGGTTATCGGAGAGTTGTTGAACGAGCAGCTTCCAGTAACATGGGCTATTGTTTCTGTCTCTCTGTTAGATTTGCGACAGAGGTTGGAAGTGCTGTTTACTCGTGGAACGCCGTTCAAATTAGCGTGGTTCGTGCTTAGTTTTTGTGCTGCTACCCATTCCGATGCTACCCATTTCGAAGTGGATAACTCTTGACCCTTGGTACTTGAGGTTGCACCAATTTTCGAAAGTGTTCTTACGCAGTGTTGCTCGTAAAACTTTTGTGCTGTCACCCGTCACAGCGAGCTCTTTCATGCAAGATTCAATCTCTGCTTTGCAGTCTGATACAGCGTGGAAAAGTCCATCGTTAACCATTGCAAGCTTAGACGCAAGTGAATGATGTTGAAGAAATATTTCCCACGATGCTCGAAACAATCCGAGGCCTCGTACTTTTCTCTATGAGTAAAGTAGGTAGTCAGTAGTTCGTTGCGGCAGTCCTATTCGCGATTTTCACACTAAACAGATGACACTACTTTCTATGTAGAAAATCGGATATAAGTATGTTGAAATAGCTCTCACTACTCATTCATGTCGCCACTTTCTACGCGTAAAGTCGGACATAAGTATGTTCGATTTTTTTCCGACACGTGTCGCACCCTTCGTTGCAAATCGTCAATAATAGATTTAACGGTCCGCCGAATCATGACATCAACGCCATCTGTGATATATTTTAGAATTTGGATGATCGGTGCAGCCCTGAGAGGATAAACTAGCGTTGGGAAGACATACTGATTGAGAATATTCAACTTTTGGTCAGGTTTTAGTAGTGGCGATGTTGCTAGCTTGTCTAAGTTAGTGTTCAGAATGTCTATACAAGTGTCGTCAAAAACCAACTCTGAATTAAATGAGCAGCCTAAGTATTTTATTTTTTCATCAGGCTTTACGCTGTATATTTCACTGCCGTCTGATAATCTAATACTTCCTTGAATCAAGCTGCCATTTTTTATATTTACTAGTTGACTTTTAGCAGGGTTCAACTGGAGGCCGTTTTTCAGGTATTGCATTTGTATCAGCTCAATGGTTCGAGTGGTTGCAGTCTCTGAATGCGATGTGACTGCATTGTCATCAGCAAAACCCGATAGGCAGAGTGAATCGTATCTTTCATGAAGTTTGAATCCATTTCTGTTTGCATATTGAGGGTCACAGATTTCTTGGTAGATGAAATCCACTGCGATATTGAATAGAATGGGAGACAAAGGTGCACCCTGTGGAACGCCGCAGTTGATTGGGATTGGCTTTGACGTTTCTCTGCCCATTGTTATTTCAACGTCGTTGTTCGAGAGCAGGCTCATAATTAGGTCATGTAGGTTCTCAGATATTCCTTTCGATTTCAAGGATTTCAATATATGCAGAATGCAGATGCCCAATTTTGTTAAATGCTTTGGAAACGTCAAGAAAGGCTACCACGCAGTTGCTCTTGAATTTTTTGGTCTTAACTAGGCATGCGTTAACCAATCTCGCATTGATGTGACAGCCTGGAATACCGCTCATAAATCCTTTTTGGTTACAGTTAATGCTGACTTGTTTTCGCACTGCAACATCTACCGCTTTCTCGATAACCCTTCTAATCACTGAATAGATAGTTACTGGTCTCCAATTGCCGACGCAGTTAGCGTCGCCTTCTTTGTCAATGAAAATCAGTTTACCACAACTGAAGGCTTTCGGAACATACGACGTTCGTAGCATTATGTTGGCAATCGATGAAATTGACTCCGTCACACAGGTTTTCACCAATACCCTGTCTGGACCAACTGATGTATCGAGTGGTATTCGTTTAATCTGGAGTTTAGACATTTCACTGATCTCTTTTGTGTACCCACCAGAGCCTATTATTTGGGAACAAATTCCCAAAATTCACTAAACTTTCCTTAAATTTCCCAAAAATTCCCAAAATTTCAAAAAAAAAAAATATAAAAAATTTCCAAATAATAATTGAATAGTAAACTTTATCATGAAGGGCATCTCTTTCCAGACAAGTTGAAAATTCGAAATTTTGGATTGTCTGCTCAGCAAAATTTTTATTTTTAAATTTCAATCTTTATTAGGCTCCAATACCTTCATTTTGGCACTGATTTGTATTTTCTGTGAAGTGTGTTGGCTGAGATATGCATTAGGGCTACCCTCGTAAAGGCCCTCCTGGCGCTCAAAAAGAAAAGGGTAGAACAAATGTTTTTCGTATCGAATAATGTAACACAATGGCATTGTTTTCAACCGGTTATGAGCGTTGTGGGGGATTGCAATCCAAATTTCCCAAAATTTCCCAAAAAAGTATAAAAAAATTCCCAAATAATAGGCTCTGGTACACACTCTACTTTGCACCATAAACTCCGCGGCGGACAGTTTTATTATGTGGTGTCCTAGTTAATTCAACAAGATTTTGAAGAAGATTCTCACGCTCAAAACAAACCCGTTTCATGCTTACTATCCCTTCATTGATCTGTTATCGAGTGCCGCGAGCTATTTTCTACAGGCCCGCCAAGAGACTGCAGAAAAGGGACCAATCACGCGAAGCCAAAGGCCATCTAAATATTATTTTTTCTGGTCTCTTTCACTCAAATATTTATTTATTTTGAAATGTATAGAAAATTTGAATTGGAATTGGGGAAGTAGGAAATGAAATTTTTAGTTGACTCGCAATAGAAATCAGTTTTGTATGAAAATTACCTGCAACAAAAGAAAAGAAAAACTAAGAAAGAAGAAACTGAAACTCCAACTCATTTTAGTGTTTTCGAAATGTTACAGCTGTGCAACACGAGCGTGGTCCTAGAAAACCAAAAATGTCATCAATACACAGCAATGGTTCCCAGCACCATCATCAAGCTCATCTCCAAATGTCTTTTACAAGCGTTTCAGCCTATGGCCCACATATACGATCGTCTCATCCACAACATCATCACACAAATTTTCATCACCACGCCACGCCCATACATCATCCACAACCGATGCCATTCTCTCCCATGGTGCATGCAAGCCATCACATAACCGCTCCCCAAAGATTAGAACACAATAAAATGTCTGCCTTTGATTTTCCAAATCACACCAGTGACATGAGTCATTTCAAGTCAAATCATCATATGTCACCATCACCTACGCAGACGATTAAAAGTGGTTCCAGCATAGAACCATCATCGGAAGGAATGTCCAGTCCGCAGCTTATTGTTGACAGTGAAACGACTAGCCCAATGATTATGTACAACGATCATGATGTCAATGCAAACGGAGTGAAGAGACATCAAAGTTTAGTTGACGCCCAACGCAGTAGTCTTTTAGATCTTCTAATGAATCCAGATAAATGTCAGGTAATTTTGTTCGATCGAAAAAAAAGTTACGCAATGCGAAAGATCGTTTTCCTTTCTTAGGAATTCATTCAATATCAAGTTAACAATTCAATGATTTTCCCTGCTCTTCCACCGAATGTGGCGCTTGAAATGGTTATTCCCTCTTGGGAAGTTTTACAGGAAACATCAGCCAGGTTATTATTCATGGCGGTTCGTTGGGTTCGTTGTTTGATGCCATTCCAAACTTTGTCGAAGAACGATCAGCAACTCTTACTACAAGTGAGTCTTAGAATATTTTAATGTTGTAATCGCACATTAGGCACGTTGATCGATTTCACAAACATCAATAAGCTCGTAACCAAATGCACATTCTATTTTTTAAATGCGGCTTTATCCGAAAGGAATCATGGAAGGAATTATTTCTATTAAATTTGTCCCAATGGGCTGTGCCATGGGATCTGGGAGCCTTATTAGATAGTCCACCCGTACGTGAACGTGTTCCACAAGATCCACTAACATCAACTGAAATGAAAACTATACAGGAGATCCTTTGCCGCTTTCGACAAATATCCCCCGATGGTAGTGAAGTTGGTTGCATGAAAGCGGTCATTCTATTTTCACCGGAAACAGTTGGACTTTGTGACGGTCGACCCGTTGAAATGCTTCAAGATCAAGCTCAATGTATTTTATCCGATCACGTTCGATTACAATATTCCCGTCAACCGACACGATTCGGACGTTTGTTATTATTGTTACCATTGCTGAGATCGATTCGGCCAGCCACAGTTGAATTATTATTTTTTAAAGAAACTATCGGAACAGTGCACATAACTCAGCTGCTTGGTAACATGTACCGGATGGACAGACAAGATATTGACAAGTAAACGAACAAAGTGAATAAAATTAAATTCCAATTGATTGAAACCACTAATCGTATTCTAGGCAATAAAATTAAAATCTTTAAAAAATTCAATTTTTGATCGAAAAACGATAAAACTTAAAGAAGTAAATGTTGAGAATTTGTTTAACAAAACAGCAAATAAGTTGATGAAACTATGAATTAATTATTGATGTGAACATTTTAGCTGATATATTGTAAAAGAACAACAAACGTGTAATATTAAAACCCTTAAAACTCAAATAAATGCATTTTTTGTACACTCTTAACAACCCCGCACATCGCGGATCTCAACGTTTTTGATCTTGGAAAGGACGGTCAAAAATTCTTCTTGTACTAGGGCCCATCCTGGACTGATAAATCTAAAAAAAGGGCCCATCCTGAAACCGGCCTAGAGCACTTTTAGGAGAGGTATCGCACCTATACTTGAACAAAAAAGTTTGCCTCATTCTTCTCTGCTACAATCGGCCTTATATACACCTCGTTTGTTCGATTACTCAAATAGAAACTCTTGTTACTATAACAACGGATCTACTAAGTCAAAGAGTTTCTCTTTGAATAATCGAACAAACGAGGTCTATATAAGGCCGCATATTCGAGATTATTACTCACTCAATATGTGACCACGCTGATATGCATATGGTCTTGCGACAAAGGTGCATTGAAGAGGCGTAAACGTTCCAATCAGCCAAACTTTTTGTCATGGATTGTTAAAATATAGAATGGATGAAAACATGTC
Source organism: Pseudolycoriella hygida (assembly GCA_029228625.1). Lineage (NCBI taxonomy): Eukaryota > Metazoa > Arthropoda > Insecta > Diptera > Sciaridae > Pseudolycoriella > Pseudolycoriella hygida. The sequence goes on along the minus strand of WJQU01002157.1, from coordinate 11,615 downwards.
TGCTATAAAAGCGACGAATCTATGCCACATTTCTAAATTAACGCTAAATTTTGATCTATTTCTGAGAAAATCGCCCGAAATATTTTAAAAAAATTTCTATTGCCAGAATCGGTACAAAAGCATATTAGAAAAATCCATTAAACATTGTTCAAGGGCGATACGAGCGCCTAGCACCTGTAACTTTTTTAAAACATTTTTGATTAACGAAAATAGTTTCCTTAAATTTCTCTATACGATATATTAGGCTTTCCATAAAATTAACTCTTTGGTTTCACCGACGTTAGGACTTAATAATAATAATCTTCTTTAACAACCCGTTGAGGGTTAGAGGCTATATCATTATTTTCTAGTTTTACTGTTTGTGGTTGTATTTTTTGAGATCCTTTCATTACCGAAAAGTTTTCACTGTGCCAGTCAGTGGTAAGCTGTGCGACAAACCAGTGCCATCCATAAGATGTACTAGGAGCGAAACTAGTAGGAGTAGAATACTAGCATTGCCCAACAATTCCTTCCACCGCACCGGTAAGCCGTACGATGGCAGCAGTGCCACGAAAAGGGGGTCGATGGGGAAATATTACTACTTACGGGATCTAAGGATGGGTCTTCGGGCAGAGCCTCATGATACAATAAAGGGTTTTTGTGTACGTGGTTACTTTGTCATGTCAAGACCGGGGTTATTTTGTCTAGGTTATTGGACACGTGAAAAAAGGTCCTATACGTTTGCTACAAACAATTTTATTATAAAATGTGGTAGATCGAGGTGGGAGTTGGTTGATACAGTTATTATCTTCTAAATACGACGAATCAGCAATAAAAAAAATGTCCGTTTGTCTGTCTGTCCGTCCGTCTCCACTTTTTTTTCCAAACGGCTCAACCGATCACCCTGATCTTTTTTTCCCCTGAAAGGTACATATGTCCCATGATTCAAGTTCGAGGATCGGTGAAACTTTTTCGCAAATATCTCAATAAGTATAGCACGGAAATGGCTCACTTTGGTGTCAAATGAAAGCATTTGATCTCACAAAATTTTAGAGAACACGTGTTTCAGGGCTTTAGCGAAAAATGAACCAATCCTGGAATATTACCACTTCTAGAATTGGGCGGGATGACCCATATCTCTAGAACTATGAAACTGAAACTGAAAGTACAGACAAATTATTTCGTCGTTGGTCTGGCATTTGCGACGCAATTTTTTTAACACAACGTAATTTTGTTTTAAAAAAGTAGCGCATTTTTTTACCACAAGCTAACATTCTATTCAAACAAATTTAGTCTTATCAGCGAAAGCGTCACCTCTGACGATATCGATAATTTTGGAAATGGACTTACGGACTACGCACACTTACCTTCGAAGAAGTTTTTGTTGTGCTATCAGTATTTTTGTAAGTTTTGTAATGTAAGCTCTGCGACCTATGTTTCCATGTATAAAAATGATCTGAGATTTTCTGGCGATTGCTGACAACTTTCTGACACTTTCTGACAACTTTTTTACACTTGCTGACAACTTTGTGAGACTTGCTGACATCTTTCCGACACTTTCTTATTATTTTTAGACTTTCTGGCGCCTGCTGACAACTTTCTTACGCTTGCTAACAACTTTCTGAGGCTTGCTGACAACTTTCTGAAACTGTCTGACAATTTGCGACAATTTCCTGAGACCGTCTGACACTTACTGACAACTATCTGTGGCTTTCTGACAACTTTCTAAAATTTGCTGACAACTTTCTGAGATTTGCTGACAGCTTTCTGAGACTGTCTGACATTTGCTGACAACTTTCTATGACTTTCTGACACTTGCTGACATATTTTTGAGACTTTCTGATGCTTGCTGAAAACTTTCTGACACTTGTTGACAAATTTCTGACACTAGCTGACAACTTTCCGACACTTACTGACAATTTTCCGACACTTACTGACAACATTCTGACACTTCCTGACGACTTTTTGAGGCTTTCTGACACTAGATGATAACTTTTTGACACTTGCTGACAACTTTTTGAATCCTCTATAACTGTCACGAAGAAACCGAATCTTGTCAGTCCGAAGCTAAAATTCAAAAATCAAAAAAAAACCTAATTTATTGCCTACGAAGACCCAAGATGGCGCTGCTGTGACAGCTGGTAGCCATTTTCTTAAGATACTAAAAAATTCTCCTCACCAATCTCTATAACTTTGTAGAAGAAACCTACTCTCTAAGTGCTGTTATTCCGAAGCTAAAATTCGAAAACCAAAAAAAACGTAATTTATTGCTCAAGAAAATCCAAGATGGCGCCGCTTTGACAGCTGGCAGACATTTTCTTAAGATCCCAAAAAATTCTCCTGACCAAACTCTATAACTTTCCCGAAGAAACCAAATCTCTAGCTATTGTCACTCCGGAGCTAAAATTCGAAAAATCCGAGCATTATCTGAAAACACCTTGTTTACACCTTGTCTTAAGACCATGTGTATATCAGCACAACTTTTTCAGATTCCACGACTTTTCGCGAATTTTCCCGGAAAATCGGCTGATAAAATTTTTCATTTGGGGCCGAGACTGACGTTCCCTGAAAATTTCATGAAAATCGTTGGAGCGGTTCTCGAGATCGGAAATTATTAATACAGGAAGAGAATCACAAGCTGCACCTTTCTTATTTCTCTTTTATCTCTTTTTTCACGTATTCGCTTGCATTTTGTGCATGTAAAACTCGGTTTTTCGGTAAAACGAGCTGAAATGAAACGTTGCACAATCTTACGATTCTTCTCCTGTAGATTAAATAGATAGAAAGAAACGACAGATCAGAAAAAAAGTTTATACAATAATGAGAACAATAGAAAAATCGACGGCCCATAGAAAAATGTCATTTTCAAACCTCGATATCTCAGCCAATTTCCAACTGATTTTGATGAGTCTGAGCTCGCAGCGACGAAAAAATAGTTTGGAGGGGAGGAGGGCAGGGGGAAAACTCAAAAGTTCGCCTATATATTGCTCCTTGTCCCAAAGAACTTTATATGGGCTTTTTTGGGTTTGTGTACTTTTTTTTTGGGGTATCAATCCCAAAATCATATTAAAGTTCCAATTACCATTTCTTCACTGCAATTTTATCGTCATCACGCTTTGGGTATGAGGCCCTTATGTTGCAACTTCTGAGGAATGAAGTACCTTTCTCCTTGATTTGCCCCTAGTCATACATTTGGTGGCCTGTTAGCCCCCATCCTTTGAGAGCGTCTTCAAATCATCGTAAACGGTCAACTCTTGCCGACTCTTCTACAAATAAAATACCTATGTTACTAAAATATGATTGCTCCATGCAACTGACCTTCGTAATGCCCGTAAATGCCAGAAACCTCCAAGTCGTGAATCAGGTAATCAGAGTCTGCCACAACAGATCAATGGCCTTAACATTGACCGACCTTGCTTTGAAAATAACAATCCTAAACACGGTGAATGCAATACTAGCCTCCTCCTCGGAATTTTAGCACTCCCCATCAGGGCTATTTTGAGAATTTCTAATTCTGAAAAATACATAGCATTGAATAAGCGGTCCAAAATTGAGTCTATGAATGAAATGTACCGGATTTGCCCAGGTGGTTAGAGCATCACCCGGAGAGCGAAGATGTGACGTGGTTTGATTCCCGTTTCCGACACCACAATTTTATTTCTCAGATTCAATTTGCTTTCAAATTACATTTCATATGTTCAGAAATTATCCACGAAATTTGTCGTCATTGAGCAGCTTTTGTATCAGGAATTTCTCAAAAAAAAAATTCACAAAATTCTCAAATCAAGTCCCTGCTTCCCGCAGTGTTGAATTCATAACCATATTGCTTTTTTTGAGTGTGGTATGGTGGCTAGCCACACGCACAACCCACTAATTCGATTTCCTTCTGACCCGTGGGCAAGTCATCAGGTAGCACTCTTAAGTTTAGCACAAAACTCCGAAGAGAATTGAGGTCCCGGGGACTACGACGTGGACGTAAAAAGAGCACTTGATAGTTAGACAGTTGCACGCCTGGCACATGACACGGACTACCACACTCCGCTCATATGCAATCAGGCGCTACCCTATCTAATACCCAATCCCCGCAGTGTTGGACTTCATAAATGCGAACTAAGGATTGCAACCGGTTTTAAAAATCGGGAGAAAACCGGTAAAAAACCGAAGTGATTGAAAACCGTTTACCGGTTTTTTGCATTTGCGATACCGGGTTTTTCATCAATATTTTTAATTTAAAATAACGCGCCCGCATCGACGTTTTGGACCGTAAGTGACTATAGTGATTTTTTGTACAAATAACGAAAAAAGCGGAAAGTGACGTCATCCTATCTAATGACATAACTACAAAATCAAAACACTAATCTGTCTGCAAAACTAGTCGATGCTTTGGGAAGGCATATCTCAGAAAGGCATACGTATCTGTCTGGTGTTCTGAAGCGTATACACCAGAGAGACTTTTCATCTTTGGGCGATAGTGACAACGAAGAGAACAATGCACACATCAATATGTCCGCTGAAGTTTCGAATCGCAAAACAGTAGAATCTGCCGAAGAACAGGCAAAACTTCAGAAATAACGAACATCCTCTCCTCTTTACTTATAACTTTATTGATTTTTGATATGTAGTCAGAGTCACTTTTACCAACCGATGCGGATGTCACTAAAAAAGGTAAAATGACCAACGGTCAGTCTAACATCAGGAATTGGATGCATTGAGTAAGACTGATGAAGTTGAAAAAATTCAATCGAAGGCGTCTCTCTCAAAACTTGTCAGACAAGAAATGAAATTCATGAAGGCTGGTATAGAGTCAGAACGAGCTTTCTCGTCTTGCGTTTATCTGTGTCCGAAGATTTGGTGAAAAAAAGTCTAACACTTGATTTAACTTTCTTTCGCACATTTTTTCAAGAAATTAAAGCTTAAAATCTTAAAATTTAAAACACTAAAAACCATTTTTCACGAGCTACTGAAAGCTTTGTCTTTTTAGAGGACATGTCTCTTTTTTCGGTCCAATTACTCTTTTTCACAAAAATTCTAAGAACATCACTTTTTTCGTAAAACCTCCTTTTTCGTCCTCTTTTTTTTAAACTTCTAACTTTTTAGCAAATCTTACCAGTTATGCTCAAGTTGTCACAGAAATTTTCGCCGCGAGGCAATTTCCATAGATAATACTGACAAATATACCTAACTTCAAGTGTTTAGCATACATCTTACTCTGTGACCCTTGTCCTAGAACCTCTTGTTTCTGTTACTCACTTCCTCACTGTAGCCTAATACTTTAAAAAATTGATATTTATGAACTTTCGGCGACTCTAGCAATGAAAAGTACAACAAAAAACTATCGCAATTTGCATAAGAAACTTAGCTTCCGACGGATTTATGTGTATTTGAAATGGAGACTCCGAAATATAATTTTGGAGCTAATTTATGGATCGTTGGTAATGATCGTACGAAAGGAAATCAAGAAAAATCTTTTGAAAGTAACGAATTACTAATTATAAACTTCTAATGTCCGTCTGTTTATTTATGTGTCTATTCGTCTGTCTGTAACGATCCCGCTATTTTTGCGTTTAATTGCGTTTAAACTGACGAAGAAAAAAAAATACTGTTTTATATGTTGTCAGGTATGGTGCAAAACGTCGAGAAAACATGTTTCGGGTGGGATATTGTTCTGAAATAAGGGAGTTATGGGTCAAGAAATGGTCAAAATTGAAAATCGACCAAAAGTCACTCAAGATGTCGTCTTAGAGATTTGGTCGGGGAGGCAAAGTCTTAGAGTTTGTGATGGCCTACAACTTTGTAGAAGAAAATTTTTTGATCCGACTTCATGCGGAGGAGCTAGGCAGCGAAAATTGTTAAAAATTTTGGGGTTTCCTCACTTTGCTGTTAGGGAACTTTTGTTGTTGGACAAAGTAAAGATAATTTTTGAGTGCCAATCGATAGTGGAGGCTTGGGGAAACAAAATTGCTGAACAATGTTGGGTGAAAAAGTTTCATACTCCCGAGGTATAGGTCGTTCTTTGGCGATTTTGTCCAGAGCTGGAGCACTTATTAACCTATATCTCGGCCGTTAATTGCCAGAATGAGGCCAGTGGCGTGTGAAATGAAAGGTTTCGGCAGTGTGAAGATTGCGGAATTGGGTTGAAGAAAATCGGTTTAGCGGTTCGGTGTCCAGGGTCGATCAAAGGAGGCAAAAATGGACAAAAATTTACTCCGCTGCCCGAAAATTACTGAAAAATAATTTTTTATATGTTGTCGGGTATTGTGCAAAGCGTCGAGAAAACAAAATCCGGGGTGGGATATTGTTCTGAAATAAGGGAGTTATGGGTAAAAAACGGGTCATAATTGAAAATCGGCCAAAAGTCAGTCAAGATGTCGTCTTAGAGATTTGGTCGGGGAAGTGTCAGAGTAGAATACGTAGCAAGTGCAACGATGAATACGGGGAACTTGAAATGCGGGGAACGTTGAATACGGTGAACGTTGAATATGGGGAAAGTGGAATACGGGGGAAGTGGAATACGTTGAACGTTGCATACGGTGAACGTGGAATACAGGGAAAGTTGAATACGGGGAACGTTGAATACGGTGAACTTTGCATACGGTGAACGTGGAATAAGGGGGAAATGGAATACGGTGGAAGTGGAATACGGTGGAAGTGGAAAACGGTGAAAGTTGAATATGGGGGACGTGGAATACGGGGGAAGTGGAATACGGGGGAAGTGGAAAACGGTGAACGTTGAATACGGGGGAAGTGGAATACGGGGAAATAGAATGCGGGGAACTTGGAATACGGGGAAAGTTGAATACGGTGAACTTGGAATACGGGGAACTTGGAATACGGTGAACGTTGAATACGGTGTAAGTTGCATACGTTCCACGGAGGAAGTGGAATACGGGGGAAGTGGTATAAGGGGGAAGTGGAGTAATTTTGCGGCAAAGAAAATATTTTAATGACATGAAACACTACGCATCATTATTTAAAACGAAAAAAAATATGCTTTGGCTCTCTGAATAGACAACAAGCGAAAATGATAAAGCCTGCGTAGCCCCTAGGGGCGGGGGTTCGACTAGTACGTGTAATGATAAATCAGTTACGACTCACACTTTCCTCTTTTCGTCCTCTTTTTTGTTGAAAAAGTGTCCTTTTTTCATGTCAAATGTCGTCTTTTTCAATTTTCAAAAATGGGAACCCTACTCAAAACTCTACTTTCGTTTTGGCCGCATTCCTCCCCCTGGTTAACAATTAACTAATTCTTCATATTACCGTCAATTGTGAAACGATCGATTTTCAAACAATTAATGATCGTCCCTAAATTACGTAACGCTTTTTCAGTGCTGCCACAAATTTTGAATCATCGATATCTCGGGATAGACGCACTCCAGAGAGGTCAAATGTATGGTCGACCCATACAGGGAGTATAAAAGGGGGATTGGCCATACATTTGACCTATCTTGAGTGCGTCTATCCCGAGATATCGATGATTTAAAATTTGTGGTAACACTGAAAAAGCGTTACATAATTTAGGGACGATCCCTTACGAGTACCTGAAATACAAGTTTTCAAATTACAGAACTAGAAATCCTGTTTCATTATTTCGCTTGTAAAAAAGTCTCAGTAAATACAGAGATTTGAATATCACAAAACATACCCGAAAGACATTTTTACTACATTATGCTTTCTATGTTGTCATTCCATTACATTTTTCTGATTCATTCTTATTATAGATAAACATCATACTCAATTCAATTAATAAACTAATCACGCTAGAAAAAACAACTTGCGATGTGAGTTCATTATTCTGTTCTCAACTATTGTGCTTTCACATAAAATTGTTATTTTATTATTTTTCCTTACCGTAACATTCAATGCATTAAATTGGCTTTTTTCCATACAAAACCCTCTTACAAATAACTTTTTGTCGGAACGGTTGTATTATGTATGGAGCAACAAGGGAAAAATGTTACACAAAATTCATGATATACAACAGCATAACGTTACGAGCTGTAAATTGTAACATTTTTCGACTAACCATCAGAAGAAAACAGACTTCGTTGATCTAGGAACAGATTCTCCGATTAAACCCCATACATGATACGCCAGTTTAATATACACAAACAACTATAATAAGAAGATGTACGTGAAGGATGAATGAATGAACACGTGGTTTGGTTCTCATGGATGTGGATGGAATTCTATTTTGTATATTTTTCCTCTTGTGTATATGGCGAAAATAGTTGTTGGTGTGTAAATGTTATAGAGGGGTGCTGATCGAAAATAAACTATCAAAATGTGATGTTTCATACGGGATTTACCTTACACCTCAACAAACATTCCCCCTATAACACACATAATATTTATGTTTTACTCTCGCTTCACGGATGCTACATCATTGTGTCCATTGTAAGCCAATTTTGATGCGGTTAAAACATAACAAAATAAATAAAAATAAATCGAATTTTGTGTTGATGTTTTGTTCAGAAAACATACATTCAACGAGCACAAATTCATATGACCCTTCGGGGAGGATTAAATAGCCATCAATGTGTAAGAGGTCTATTTAAATTATGGAACGAGAACATTGAATGGCATATCATAAATTTTATTCCTTTTTTTGTTATTTATTTAAGTTGCAACGTAGAGTGAGTTATTGATGTTATTTAGTTCACCTTTTTGAACAATTGATTTCAATTTGAATTGGTCCCCTATTTTTTTTAGCACAGAGCAGAGTGCAGAACAACAACCGAATCGTAATGTATTTTGTTCGATTTTACACCATATTTAGTAGGATATTGGTGTGAGGCATTTTTAATTTGTCAGATACTCAAATGGATACATGTAATGCATATGTTTTTATTTACACGACACGAACATATACGATATTCATTACAACCTGATGATGGGGTGCATCAAATAATAATTATTTAGTGGGAAATGGTATTTTTATTAACAAAATTAGATACAGAGTACGAATTCAGCAGCCACCGACACACATGAAGAACACAAAGTATCAACATGTTCACAGGTGAGGTTTCTCTGTCTGTACGGCGAACGTTCCTTTTCTTAGTACTTTTAAGTGTGAATATCAGGTATTTTCGTAGGGGTAGTTCATCTGTTTGGATCGGAGTTAGTACTTGAGCAGACAAAGTTTTGTTGGAGTAATTTTTTATCCGCCAAAAAATCCTCTTACAGAGGAGGTGTGACGCAAGTCTTTATGTCTGCTTACAACAGTTGTAAAATCAGAAAAGTGTGACGCATTAAGCATCTAAGGTAAAATTATTTTCTTCCAGTTACAAAAGTTCTGAAATCAGAGGGAAGTGACGCATTAAGCTTCGATTCGCAAAAAAAATTTTAAACAAAATTACGGTGAGTTCAAAAAATTGCGTCACAAATGCTAGGGTTTTTGGTCTTTTGTTCATAACTCGAGTAAATATTTTCCGATTTTCATATTTTTTTTTGTTTGAAAGACCTGGACATGGCCGACAATTTATTTGGATTTGAGTCCTTGGACTTAGCTAGGGCACTAAAAACAATTCTATGCTAGGGCCATACTAGGGCCATACGTGTTCTTTGTACATAACTCGAGTAAATCTCTTCCGATTTTCAAATAAAATTTAATCGAAAGGTTTAGGAATGTCTCACATTGAATGGAAGAATTTTTTTTGATAAGATGCCCTTGGACTTAGCCAGGACCCTGAAACTAGGCCCAACGTGTTTTTTTTACATAAATCGGGCAAATCCTAACCGATTTTGTTGATTCTTTTTCTATTTGAGAGGTAACCGTGTACCGAATTATATTCTTAAACAAATTTGTGCCTGTGCTTGAGGCTCAAGTGGGCCCCTGGTCGGTCCTAAGGTCGACCCTAACCAAAAAAACATTTTTTTGTCATATTGCAGAGCAGATTGAGGGGAACATTTTTGTCTATTTGGAGATCAATTTTGTGCTTTCGGGAAGGTTCTTCTACGCCGTTTCTTCGGACGGGTTTTCCAATATTGCCCTATCGGCAATTTCCAATACAACTTAATGTGGACGTAATTTCAAACACTAAAGAGTTAAAAACTCGGAATCGCTCAGTTTATTTAATATCGCATACAAAAACCTCTTAAAAGGTAGAGTGTGACGCAGTCCGTAAGTCCGCTTCCAAAATTAATGATATCGCTTGAGGTGACGCTATCGCTCATAATACGCAGAGTTTGTTTGAAGGGAACCTTGTGTTGATGATTGTGATGATTGATGATTGATGATTGATGTTGTGTTGCGATGATTTTGTTTATGGATGTATGGGTCCGAGGCCTCTACTTAATTCCCTAGTCGGTCCGAAAGGTCGGCCCTACCACAAAAAACTGTTGTTTGCTATTTCGCAGAGAAAATTGAGGGTAACGTTTTTGTCGATGGAGGTATGGGTCTGAGACCTATAAAAACGAATATTTCTACAGCGCTTCTTCGGACAGGTTTTTCAATATTGCCATTTGGGCAATTTCCAATTTAGATATCTTTAGTTTCGCGGCAAATACACAAAAACAACAAATGAGAAATGAGTTGAGTGACTTTCGAAACGAGAAAAAACCAATAGAAACCGTTTTTGTCGGTTTTTCACTGCATTTTCTCCCTTTTTCATGCTTGAGTTAAACTCAATCGAACTCGACCCGAATAACTTTCGGTCGGTCGGTCGGATTTCGGGTTTCAATTTCGGATCGCTATCGGTTCGGGTCGGGCTGAGCTGTCAGCGTTTTCCGGCGGTTGGGCTTCGGGCTATAATTTGCAATTTTCGGTTCAGGTCGGACCGAGCTACCACTACCAGCGGTTTCCGGGCGGTCGGGCCTTTGGTTTTAATTAAGAATCGGGTTTGGTTCGGGTCGGGCTTCCAAAAATGGTCGGCCCGCACACCTAGGATTGGGCCATTTTTTCAAAAAACCGTAAAACACGTGTTCGCTAAAATTTGATTCTCTACAACTTTGTCTTTGGAAGTAATTTTCTAACTCTTATCATTCTAGAGATATGGGTCATACCGCCCAAATTTAGAAGTTGCGAGGATTGGGCCATTTTTCCCTAAAACCCCGATATACGTGTTCTCTAAAATGTTATTCTCTATATCTTTGTCTTTGACAGTAAGTCTCCATATTGTATAGTTAAATACGAAAAACCATTTGCTTTGTGGCCAAGAAAATCAATTTCGTCCATTCCATTGGACGCTGTGCCCAGACCACTGACCCGATTTCCACAAAAAATTTTTCCTAGTTTTCTGAGATCAAATGCTTTAAATGAACGATTTTTGTGCTCTACTTGCTGAGATATTTGCGATAAAATTTCACCGACGCTCAAAAATCGATGTTCGCCCTCCACTTCTTCGACCATATATTCGAAACTACCTGATCGATTTTGCTCATTTTCGAACTTGAATCATGGGAGGCCTTTCAGGAAAAAAAAAGTTTGGGGTGAAAAAAAGTGGAGACGAACGGACGGACGGACATTTTGTATTACTGATTCGTCATCACTAGACGATAACAAATGTATCCCCCCACTTCCCAGATCGATCTACCTCATCATCATCATCATCATCATCACACTTTATAGACCGTTTGTACCTTCCGGTGTGAGGTCTTTACTACTGATCATGGACCACCCTTCTCCATACTCCCCTATC
>WJQU01002154.1:0-25000 GCA_029228625.1 Pseudolycoriella hygida | reverse complement strand
AAGACAGACAACAACCATTTCACTCGCCCTTAGGGAACTTTCCTTTACACCGACTGGCAATCATCTCAAACAAAATTTGCCGATCGGTGGCCTTTTTGGACCCTTACGAAGATACGAAGTTCTACAAACAGGCCCGTATCTAGGGGGGAGTAGAAGGAGCTAAGCCCCTTTCTGGGAAACTGTGAGCCCCTTTGAGATTCTGAAAACTATGGACATAATGTTTTTTTTATTAACATACTTTCGTAAGCCAAACTCCTTTCAGAATTTCGCTTGCGGCGCATTCAAACGATACATTTACAACATCAACTATTGATAAAAATTTTCCAACAAGCCCAATCGCTCTTGGGAGAAATTCTTTAGCAGAAAATTCTTTTTGCTCCGCATGTTTGTTAATTTGTGAAATAGAAATTTATATTAGGGGCCGTTCATAAATTACATAACGCTAAAATTGGAATTTTTCAGACCCCTCTGTAACACAAAAAGAGTCAAGTTTGATTCATTTTGTTCTATCCGTAAAGTTTACTGTCATTTCTTGGGACAGAGCACAGTCAGGGCGCGTACCAACTTTGCCGACCCAAACGTTGGTAACTTCACATTATGCTTCCACAATATCCAACAAAAATAAGAAATTGTTCCTGTAATTTCACTAAGCTTGCCTTATATTGATTAATATGCTTGCGTCACGTCTCCCTTTTAAAAATGGTTTTCGTTGTGATTGTAATGTTTTGCATTATTTTGAGCCGCCGCCGCCGAAGCGCGGCGGCTACTACTTCCATGGGCGAAAATGATCCCCTCAACCTCTTCTACAACATATGAAAAGTTTTTTTGAGCCGCCGCCGCCGCCAAACCGAAGCGCGGCGGCTACTACTTCCATGGGCGAAAATGATTCCCTCAACTTCCTCTATAACATATCAAAAGTTTTTTTGAGCCGCCGCCGCCGCCAAACCGAAGCGCGGCGGCTACTACTTCCATGGGCGAAAATGATCCCCTCAACTGCCTGTACAACCGAAGCGCGGCGGCTACTACTTCCATGGCCGAAAATGATCCGCTCAACTTCCTCTACAACATATCAAAAGTTTTTTTTTGAGTCCCCGCCTATTTTCCGCAATTTTAGCGGTCACTCTGATACAATCACACCCAACCCAACAACTTTCCCTTTGACACCAAACCTCTATCTCGAACACACAACCATTGCCTCATACAAAATGTGCTATCATACACACTACACACACAAACACATACATATGGGCTTTATATGGCGCCTTCTAAGAGCCCTGGCGCCCAAACGAGGCCCCCCCGAGTTTCAAGAAAAGTTATCGAGCCGTTTTCGAGCACGAGCCAAAAAAGTCTTTTCATACAAATGGCTCTGGAACTAACTGACCCACTAACTCACTAACTAGGTAACTAAGGAACTAACGTAGGATGTTTCCATTAACTTGGGCTTATATGAAGCAGCACATTTTGTATGGAAAATGACGATTTTCTAAAGGTCATATCTTCGAATCCACTGGACCGATTTTAATGATTAAAATGTCGATTTCAATCTAAATTTTACAAGGAACCCAATTAACTAGGTCTCAGGGGGGTACAACCCAAGGGAAGAAAGTCAAGACTTAGCTGTATATATGGTTCCGAAGTCTAGGAAAAAAAAATTCTTAATTTTTTGTTCGTATGGGGACTTGCGTCACGGGCGCATCGCTACCGCGCGCCCATGATTCGATTGTAACTCCAATAAAAAATTATTTCTAAATTTCTGTGCGGTCGAGTTGGTGCACTTTGTGTGACTTTCGCCTTCGTGGCCAGTATACTGAATGAACCAGAATCAAGTTCGGTACCGTTGGATCCCTTGCAACGATATAGAGTTAATGTTCACGCTCTGTTTTTATTTGGTGCAGGGCGCCAAATATGCTATATACGGCACTGCATTTATTTGAAATAAATCCACAAAAAATCTTTACTTTCTTGATGAGCCTTTGGTATCAAAGAGAGGGTTTCAGCAGGGTGATCCTAGTTTCTGCATTGGTATTATGAGAATGACACATTCTCTTTCGTCTAGGCTAAATGTTCGGTATTTAGATGATGGTACGGTTGGTGATAAGCTTTCAAAAGTACTAGTTGATATTAGGAAGGTATTAGACTTTTGTGAATTATTAAACTTGTCATTAAAAAAAACGCGAAGTTTTTTTCTGTTAATAGGCCGTGATTAACCTAAAAAAATATGATGAAAATACCCGAACGTCCGCAGCGCCATCTGGAATTTTCATAGCTGAATATACGGACAGTTTGTGAAGTATAGTACTACAGATCGCAGCGCCAAATTCAGCTATGAAAAAATTGCTGACGAAAGCGGTGAACATGAGAACTATACTGTGACCACCATGACCTATACCACTGAATCAGTGGCACTCATATAGATCAGGCCCATATGTATTTTGATATATCAGTATTATTGCCAGGGATTAAGAAAGTTGATGAGTCTTCTCTTGAGATAATAGGCTTTTTTTTAGTCAGGTTTAGAAAACATGTTTTCATCCAAAATCGCAACGATCAAATTATTGTGTGATCGTTTACTGTATATTCACCCCGCCTTGTGTATTTTTGGGAAGTCTTTAGGTAGTTGTAGGTTTAATTAGTTGCTACGAACTTTTAGGACATTTCTATTGCGTAATCATTTAAAATATGTTGACGAGATTTTCCGTTCAACTATTGAAGCGATTACTCTTCCTTTAGCTCTTGGGGCTTTTAGGCATTCGAAAGGTTTAAGACTTAGCATTACCGGCCTATTTATCATCTGTGTATTCTTCATCTGATTTGTCAAATAAGTTGTTAGAAAAATTTAATATTCACATAATTGATAATAATATTTTCGAGTTAGTTGAGGATATCCCTCAAGATTTTATTCCAGGAAATGACGAAGAAAAGAAGGAGCAGAGAAGTTGGGATCTTCCGAGGATCAACAGCAAGTTTTGTAGGATTTTTAATTCTAGTGAACCTGTTGCTCGGGCCAGACTACTTGTGTCATCTACTAATGTATCTTCAAAGTGGCTGCATGTGGTCCCATCGAGTAGTACTGGTTTGCTATATGATAACAATTCCGCGAGAATTACTGTTGGTCTTCGGTTAGGTCCTCAATTATGTGAAAAACATTTCTTCCGTAGGATTTCCAATTATAATACAACCACCAGGAATTTCTAGAGATGATGGTGAACGACTTATGGTATGATTGTAATGGTATGACTCTAATTCCGTGCAGTCATGGGAAGTCTCTTCTTTGGCATGTTAACGTTTGAGACACGTTAGCTCCTTCTATATCAATGAATCTTTGAAGAAAGCGCGTTCAATAGCGGAAAGATTGAAGCAAAATCATTATATTTAAAAGAAAACTATTTATTAACTCCTGTTGCTTTTGAAACTTTAGGTTGTGGGTCCAGAAACGAAAAAATGTATAGGCAAATTAGGGTCATTGATGAGGACAGCTTCTGGGGAATCACGCTCGTAAAAGATTTCATATTGAGAAGATTTTCAGTTGCGATTCAACTTTCAATTGGAATGCCTTGCCATACACAAGCCGTAGAACGATGTGTAAAAGTAATAAGTGAATCTATCAAATACTACTAGATACTACTTCTAAAATAACAAATTATTTTTAGCTGGTGACTGAAGCTTCAATAAAGGTAGTGGGAGCAGTTGAACGCGACGGTTTCATACGGACAACACTGATGTTACGGTCAAAAATGGCTGAATTTAATACAAAAAATCAATATGTTTGCCATAATGATATTTTTTGTCGATAATTCAAAAAATAAAACCAGTTTCAGAAGTTTTTGTGAACAAATGTGCATAATCATTTTCCCTTGCACTGTGCAGGCCTTCACCTTAAGATGAATAAATCCGACTCTGATGCATATTTTTTTTTCTACCTTGCTTGTGCAAGAAAGCTATCGAGATTCTCCACAAAATACAACAAAAACATTTTTCTTTCACTTCATATCTTACGACTGACATGGTCTGAAAGTATGAAAATATTAGTAAAAAATGGAATCCGGGAATACTTTTCGTTCTACCGATGTACCTTAATCAAACATTTACAAACAATTATTTATGCTAAATTGTTGCCCAATATCTTCTGAAAGTTTAGCGATAATAACTGTAACTCAAGTGTCTGTAGATGGGTCACACGAAGCTTTTATATGAAGCATAATTATGAAAGTCGAAAAAAATGCCTTGCTGCAACCCTAAATTGTATTTTTAAAAAAATGTTTTGCGTGTATAATAATCAGAAGACCCTGCTCGACCTGTGTAGGGGTGAGACTTTTCAAAAAAAAATTGTTGGCGAAAAACGATCCACCCTACTATTTGGGGGTCAACTTTATGCTTTCGAAAAGGTTTTTTTTACACCGTTGCTTCGGACGCGTTTTTCAATTTTGCAGTTTCGGCAATTTCCAGTCCAATTTAATGCGGACGTAGTTTTATATGCTTATCCTATGCGTCCGACACAAAAAAAAAATTGTCCTACCTTGGGGTTCGAAATATAGAGGTGTACTAAAACGCCAAAAAGCTCAAAATCGCTTTTTTGAAAACGTTAAATATTTGAGCAAAATTGGTGATGCCATTAATTTGTCCTCAATTTGTCCTAAATTCTTGACACTTTCAAATTAGTGTACTGACACTTCGATAGTGTAAAAGTGTGTTACTAGATTTTAAAGTGTTTTGTACTAAAAAGTTTAGTACAGTAAAAATATGTCCTCAATTTGTCCTTTCAGAATAAACATTCAAAATTTTCAAAACATTTCCTCAAACAAGACTATAAAGGATTATTTTCTTGAACTTGTACTAAAACCTCTATTTAAATATGACCATAGGAACGTTCTGATTCTTGTATTTTCTAATTCAAAAATATGTCCTCAATTTGTCCTTTGCGTATGTGAAATCAGAAAATTGCATAATGACGTAGATAACTAGAAAACAGAGTGTTAGATTCTAGTTATCTACGCCATTATGCAATTTTCTAATACAACTTTACATTATTGCTCCTCGAAGCCCCCTTTAAGCGATGATGCTTTAAATCCGATCACCGAAAGTTTTTTTTAATTGTTTTTGTCGGTGATCTTGAAAGGACAAAATACGGATATAATTTTGCGATCAATATTCAGAGGAGAGAAAGACTAAAAATCTCCTTTAGCGAGATATGTGAGAAAGTTCGCTTGATTGTAATCCAATCGTTAGGAAAGGACAAAATAAGGACATATTTCTGCTGCCTATTAATTTTCAATTGTTAGCAAGGGTCAGAAAGTTGTCAGCAAGTACCAGACAGTCTCAGAAAGTTGTCAGCAAGTATCAGACAGTCTCAGAAAGTTGTCAGCAAGTGTCAGAAAGTCTGAGAAAGTTGACAGCAAGCGTCAGCAAATCTCAGAAAGTTGTCAGCAAGTCTCAGAAAGTTGTCAGAAAGTTTTTAAAAGTCTCAATTCAATTTTGTTTTTGTTTTTTTTTTTTTTTGAAATGTTTTTTTCTTAAAATGTAAATCCTTCCAAAACTACTCGAAGAAAATTTTTCTCATAACTTTTAGTTATAACAAAACTAAAATTGTTTCAATTGAATGTTAGCTTGTGGTCAAAGTTTTATTCTTTAAAAAAATTGCATCATTTTTTTTAAAACAAAATTACGTTCTATTCAAAAACTTGCGTCACAAATGCAAGACCCACCGGCGCAATAATCTTTCAACACATTCAGTTTTCAAACGCAAAAATTTTATAATACGCAAACAAACAATTTATAGGTATAATTTTTGCTGATTGGTGAATTATGCAGGTCAGGTCGATATCAGATCAAGAATTAAAATTGACTTTTTCAATATTTTTCTTTGACTTGATAGTAAGCCTTCACCAAGGTGCAGTGACATTTTAGATTTTATATTATAGAAAACATGTTGGACCCTAGTAGAGACTCAGTTTTAGGGCTCTGGCTGAATCCAAAGACTCAAAGTCAAAAAATGTTCTTCCATAAACTGTCGGCTGTCGGGCATGTCCAGATATTACAAAACAAAAATCGGAAACGATTTACTCGAGTTGTGTACAAAACACAAAAAACCACTTGAACTTCAATTCCATAAAACATTTTTCAATTACCTGAAAGAGAATTTTTTTTTAAATCGATTTAGTCATCTCGAGTTATCGTGTTGATAGACAGACGGACGACGGACAACTGCCGGGTCGAAAATGGACTGTTTACAAACGTCCGTCGTAGTAAACGCAATAGAAAGTAAATAAACCAGAGGAAATAGCGAGGATCAGGTACGAGTACGACACCGTAAAAGTGGTTAAGTTTCCTTACAATTGAACGAATCTTTATTTACACACCCATACTTTGCATGAAAAATCTGAACTCACCACAGAAATTAGGGCGTCTACTCGCACCTGTCTAAATGACGATCCGCGCTTCCTCCCCTCTTTATATAATTTGGCTTTCCCTTCTCTGAATGCTTCCTAAGAAGTCCAGCACACCAGTTTGCAGGGAAATGGTTAGGTTAGTGAGTTAGTTTTGAAAATGTTGGCTTCCTCGGACGGCCTAATTCTAATGGTGGATGACTGCAATGATTATGTGAAAGGCATAGACCTGACTGCGAAGAGTCTACGATCACGACAGACAGCAAGAAGGTTGTAAATGTTTATAAATGTCTAGAAGAGGCACTTCAATGGGGAGCAGCAGCTGTGACGGGTTTTTGAGTCCTCTATCTATCTATCGTTTTTCTAGGGACCGCAGATTTTTGAGCGAATTTGAAGAAAGGATGCAAATGGGCAGAGGTAACATTATGCTGATTGAAATACTCGTCACATTTTCGTATTTTAAATGAATTTTCGTCTAAAATGTATGTTATAACTCGCAAATCAAGAAAAGATTTTGATTTTCACACTTTATTTCGAAAAAAAAACATAAATATTCCATTCAAAGACACAAAATAACTCGGAAATAAAAAAAATTAATTCATTGCGGGCGCAAATTTAAGTAGAAAAATCCAGTTTTCAATTTTTCTTACCATGACGCTTTTGGTATGCGTCACACTCCTTGATTAGGTTGTTCACAGATTCTAAAATCGTATCACGGAGCTCATCCAAATAATCCAAAGGAATGAGTTGCTTCGTTTCTTCGGTTTGAACTTTGAGGACGCCGATACTTTTAACTTCATCCTTCAGTTTACCTTTCGTTGAATCGATGTCGACATTCGTCTGTTCGATAGTACCCTGTAACTTTTCGAAGAAACCTTTCACTTCCTGCATCTTTGCCTGCAATTCGGGAATAAGTTTGCCTTCAACAATTCCAGCGGCAATAGAATACGAAATGATGGCTCCAAAGGGACCAAGAACAAAGCCAGCTGCTGCACCAAGATATGCTTCTTTACGAATCTTGTCGACTTGGCCAAGGAAGTAGCTGCTCTTGGTGTCAAAGTCATTGGCCAAAGTGGTATTTAGAGTCGTCAGCTTTCCCGCCACATTATTAAAGTTCATGGAGCATTGTTCTAATTTAGCTTGTCCCGCAGACATTTTGGTCAATCCATCGTCAAGCACCTTAACTAAGAGTGCTCTCTGTGCCTCATACGTTTTTGATGTACGCTTTTCGAAGAGATCGAGGTAAATCTTAAGAAGCCGCGTGGTTAGACTGCACCACTCATAAATGGACTGAGTTGCACTGAAGTAGTTGTCCTCGGCATTCTTGATGAGAGTCTTCACTTCACCAACAAGCTGCGCACTTTCGTTGGAATAATCCGAACGGAAGCGATCCAATTCTTTGACGGTTTCTTCATAGGTTTCCCATGGAACGATTTGATCCAAAACTTTGTTGTACAAGTCCAGAGCCTTGTTGATCGTTTCAATTCCCTCTTTGGTGATTTCAATCACTTCTTTAATTGCTGCTGCTCCTCCTGCTGCAGACATGATGAATTTAGTTTAATTTAAAATGTAATTTACTTGAAAATAGAAAAAGTTTAACAAAACGAAACTTTGGTTCTACGTAAACGACAACGAGGTTATTGCTAGAGACAAACTAATAAAATTAATGACTGCGCTACGGTGCCGCGGTGGTTTTAATACCTTCGCAAGAACAAAGTAAAAGCTACAAACCAATCAGAAGAGTACAAGTTGCATAGAAGAGATTTTCGTTAAAAAGTTAAGCACTCGACACTTACTTCATAGCGTGAAGAAGGAGCCACATCCTTCCTGACTGAAAATTGAAGTTGTTTGTCGTGTTATTTTTCGAATCGTGTACTGAGAAACATATCTCGAAATTCCTACTAGCTATGCAGAACTTATTTAAGAAAGCAAGTTTTTCCGGCAAAAACGTTTACGACAAAAAGTTCTGATAAAAAATGTTTACAAAGTGAGTCGCCTGGAATTAATGAAATGACTTTACATTCATGCCTAATGATTCCATTGGTTAATAGTGGCAATTTTAAAAAAGTGTAAGGAGAATTTCCTCTGATAATTTACAAAAATGTAAAAATCCCTAATTCCACAGTTTTATCTGGCTGTCTACTGTTCCCTCTGGTAGGTGTATATTGGCGTCAGTCAGCGTTTATATATTATTTCTATTAATTTCCAAAACGCGCTCTTACACTTGAATTGATTTGAGCCACAAAATAGTATCGAAAGTTAGCAATTTTTCCAGGACACCTTTTGCTTCTGGTAGCTTTGGTATATTCGATGTGTGTTTTCCTCGATAGTGATTTTCTTTTCGAGCTTTCGAAGATACGGTCGAAAAAGTGGCCGAAAACGTGTTTTTTTGAGCGTAAGTGAAACTATTTCGCACATATTTCAGCCAACTTAGCACTGAAGTCGCTACTCAAAACATCAGGCATAGTGTGCACCAAACTCGCGCTAATGATGAAGTTTTGTTGCTATGTGGCAGTGAAAATCGAGCGGATAGGGGAACATCTTAAGACATTACGTTGGTGGTACAAGGCGTGGAAATAGAAAATTCCTTATCAAAGTTAAAGTCTGAAAAAATTGCAACGAGAGTAAAGTTTGTGGCCAAAGAAGTTGCAATTTTCTCTCCTAATGTCACAAACTTCACTCAAGTTGCAATTTTCTCGAGTTGTGAACTTTGTACTTTTCTCCGAATTTTGAAATACGGATTTTTCATCGAAAGGAAAACGCAACACGAAATAGTATATTATATCACTAGGAACAAAAGTTTTTAATTTCGACCCAGGTGGTGAAAGGTCAGAGGGCGGAGCGTAGCGGAGGATCCAGGACCGAAAATGACAGCTGGGTCAAAAAGTAATAGTTCAAAAGTGGGCAGAACAAGCCTACTTTACGCTCTCAATCTTGTGAGGGAATGTGACGTTTTTTGTCCGTCATCAGTTTAGCAGTTCTGAGAAAAATTTTGTGTTTTGTTGTAGAGAAAATGAGGTGTACAGTACATACATACATTTGTGCTATAATTTCGAAGAATTTATAGTTAATCCAATAGGTCCGCGAAGCATAAGTCACTTACATCACAAGGTCTACTCGTTTTCGCGTGATGCACGAAGAACGAAATTCTTCGAAAAGCGGTCCTATGCGTTTTCCACGACTTTTGTAACTAATCGAATTTCGACCCGGAAGTTTGTTACTTTTTCGTTTCGTGGTCTAAATAAGAGAAACACGCAAAACAAATTTTGTCCGTCTGTCACCGCGATAACTCGAGTAAAACTCAACCGATTTGCAAAAAGTTTTTTCCCTGAAAGGTAATTGAAAAATCTTTTATGGGATTGAATCTGGACTCAGCCAACGTGCTTGTTTACTTAAATCGGTTAAATCCTAACCGATTTTGTCGATTCCTTTTCCTTTAAAGAGGCAACAGAGTACCGATTTATATTCAAAAACAAATTTGGGCCTGGTGCCTGTGCATGAGGCTCAAGTGGGCCTCAAGTCGGTCCTGAGGTCGGCCCTTAGACAAAAAAGTGGTTTTTTGCTATATTGTAGAGAAAATTGAGATGAACATTTTTGTCTATTTGGGGGTCAATTTTATGCTTTCGGAAAGGTTGTTTTTACACCATTGTTTCAGACGCTTTTTTCAATATTGCCCTTTCGGCAATTTCCAGTCCAATTTAATGCGGACGTCATTTTATATGCTTAAGACTTAAGGGAATATTTACTTAGATACGTTTGAGTCTTTTTGCAACATCTATTCTGATGCGTACGGGTCTCTTGCATATGTTTTATTGGACATTTTTCGTTTTTTCAGCGCCGTATCTTCAAACGAACCAAGTGGACCATGGTCCAGGGCGGTGCTGCTACAAATGTGTAGTCGTCGACTCAGATTTTTATTTTATCTGCACAAATAATTTGTCCTCAATTTGTCCTATGCGTCCGACACGAAAAAAAAAATTGTCCTACCTTGGGGTCCGAAATATAGAGGTGTACTAAAACGCCAAAAAGCTCAAAATCTCTTTTTTGAAAACGATAAATATTTGAGCAAAATTGGTGAAAAAGCTCTTCGAAAGCTCCCAAACTAGAAAATCGCTTCAAATCCGATCACAGAAATTTTTTTTAATTGTTTTTGTCGATGATCAAGAAATGACAAAATGAGGACATATTTCTGCTGCGCATTAAATTTTCATACGAGTGAAGGACTAAAAATATCTTTCAACGAGGCATATGAGAAAGTTCGCTTGGGCTGCCTAGCGTCACCGGTTCAAATCCGATCGGCACCACTTTTTTTTTGTTGTTTCTTTCGATGGTTAGGAAATAGACCTGTCCAAAATTCTGTGTTGTCGAAAAGTTAGGGGGCCCGCCCGGAATACTGTGTCAAATGGTCCACCGAAAAAAAGTTTCTATGGATCGGATGAAATCCGGAGCGATTTAATGGGTGCTCAATGGTGTTAAAGGAGAAAAATGACCGACATCCGAGCATCAATATCTTCGTCGGCAAGTGTCCAAATATTCTTGTTAATGAGCTTGTTCTCTAAGGTTTTTCTTCCTCTAAATATTGTTTCTGCATTTTCTGAAAGGACAAATTTTTACTGTACTTGACTTTTTAGTACAAAACACTTTAAAATCCTGTAACACACTTTTACACTATCGAAGTGTCAGTACACTAATTTGAAAGTGTCAAGAATTTAGGACAAATTGAGGACAAATTAATGGCATCACCAATTTTGCTCAAATTTTTATCGTTTTCAAAAAAGCGATTTTGAGCTTTTTGGCGTTTTAGTACACCTCTATATTTCGGACCCCAAGGTAGGACAAATTTTTTTTTGTGTCGGACGCATAGGACAATTTATTTGTGCAGATAAAATAAAAATCTGAGTCGACGACTACACATTTGTAGCAGCACCGTCGAGGGCGCTGGAAAAATGGGGCGCTGAAAAATTGGATCTTAAGAAATGATACAATTGCTACTGCACCACTTTGCGTTATAAGTTCTCTTATATTGGCAAAACTTAATTCTCTCGTATTGTGTACCTCGTTGTGTACCTAGTCTCTGTACTGGATGGTATTGAGGCAGTTGATAGTTACCAATGCAGATCAGAAAAACTTCGGGGACACTTTTCGCGTAGTTGTTTCACTTTAGCTTCTACGACTCTTAAAAGTTGCACTAAATTCGAAAACAATCAAATTTCTGAAATTTGTAAGTTTTTATGGAAACATAGAAGGGACCCGTACGTATCAGAATAGATGCGTCAAACAGAGTTGATGTTACGAAAAGAGAATATATTTTTTGGTTACAAAAAATAAAACTTTCGTTACAAAAAAAAAACTTTTTGTTCAAAAAAAAAAAAAATGTTTTGTTCCAATGTTGATCACTGAATGTTCCAATAAATAATAGAAATATTCCAACAAATAATACAAATGTTCCAAAAGAAATTGATTTTGTTCCACAAAAAATTGGAATTTCACCCTTTTACGAATTTTGGAACAAAACCATTTTTTTGTGGAACAAAATCAATTTCTTTTGGAACATTTGTACTATTCATTGGAAAATCCGGTGTTCAAGATTAGAAAAAAAAGATTATTTTTTGGAACAAAACCAATAAATAACGTAACAAAAACATTTTATTTTGGAACATTTGAGTTTTTATTGGAACATTTAAATGATGCCTTACGAAAAGACTGGAACGTATTTAAGTGAATATTGCGTTCACATTAGACTGTATTGGAAATTGCCCGTAGGGCAATTTTGAAAATCCCGTACGAAGTAACGGTGTAAAAACATTCTCCGAACGCACAAAATTGACCTCCAAATAGAGAAAAATGTTCTCAATTTTGTCTACAACATAGCAAAAAACTATTTTTTTGGGCTAGGGCCGACCTTAGTACTGACCTAGGGTCTTAAATAGAGGCCTCGGATACATACTTCCATAGACAAAAATGTTTCCTTCAATTTGCTCTGCAACATAGCAAAAAACATTTTTTTATGTTAGGGCCGACCTTAGGACCGACATGAGGCCCACTTGAGCCCTAAGCACAGGCAAGAGGCGAGATTTACTCGAGTTATGTACAAAAAACACGTAGGGCCCTAACAAAGACTCTTTTTTAGTGCCCTAGCTAAGTCCAAAGACGCAAATCGAAAAATGTTTCTTCCAAAAATTGTCGGTCATGCTCAGATCTTTCAAACAAAACAAAAATTTTGAAAATCGGTAAAGATTTACTCGAGTTATGTACAAAAAACACATAGAGCCCTAGCAGAGACTCGTTTTTAGTGCCCTAGCTAAGTCCGAGGACTCAAATTAAAAAAAGTTTCTTCCATAAATTGTCGGCCATGCCCGGATCTTTCAAACAAAAAAAAATTATGAAAATCAGAAAAGATTTACTCGAGTTATGTGCAAAAGACCAAAAACCACTTAAACGGCCCTAGCTCGGCGGCCCTTGGACCGACAGTGCCCAGATTCAATACCATATAATATTTTTCGACTACCTTTCAGGAAAAAAAATTTTTTGAAAATCGGTCAAGACTTACTCAAGTTATTTGACGGACAGACAGACCGACAGACCGACAGACGGACATTGTTTTTTTCGCTGATTTGTCATCTGGAGGCAACAAAAAAACGTTCCCACTTACTCCCGGGTTCGAATTCGCAATGTAACAAACGTGGTAGTAAACGCATCAGACCTGCGTACTTCGTACGGGTCTAAAAACTCTGATAACAGGGCCGTAGCGACATGGATGTAAAGGTGCCTACCACATCCTGAAAATTGCAGAAGTCACCCTCTCAAAGAGTTTAAAATAATTAGTTCCGAGAAATGTAGAGTGTTTACAATGCAACAATTTCCTTTACCGCATACGAACATTAAACCGATTCATTTCTGAGTAAGTTATATTCCAAAAAGTGACATTTCATTGGGTAACATTGAACATTCGTATAGTGTTTATAATTTACTTTCGATTGTCGGCCTTTCGCGATTGGGAAAAACATTTTTCTACTAATTTTGTATGATAGAATTGTAATAAAGTCGTATTTTAAGCTTTCCAATTTGACTTCGAACGACGCTGACCGAGAAAAATGGAATAATTTCCAAGTATTTGAGTACGAAGGTGGGTTCTGAAAATTTGAGAACTTCTTTTCTTTTGAAGAAGAGCAGTACACAGCGTGTTCGCTGTTACACATTTTTTTTGTTTGCAGTAGGCTTCAGTAATTTTGTTTTGGTTATTACCTTAATCTCAGCGTTTTGTTGATCCGATTAAGATATTTAGTTAAAATTTTACGGAAAATTTTGAATTTTCTACATCTCTTTTGTGTTCGTATATTGCGAAAGCTTCGGTGGCAAATTATTGTTTTGATGTTGTCAAAAGATGTTTGTGTTTAAAATCGATATATTCCATTCATCTCGTAAATAAAAGCGGCATGGACTTTTTGTTTGTTTGTTTTTGTTTTCTATGGAAATAAATTTAGTTTTGGGATCCCTTCGGCAACGAATTTTATTTCAATTTGTTTTTTGAATTTTTTTTTAGCTACGAAACATGAATCCAACTGATTTCGGTAATGGTATGCTTTGGATGGGTCCATTCGCCCCGGATCGAATGTTATTGGAAGACAGTTCTATGTTATCAGTTGGATTGTCTGTAATGGATGACATAACTCAACAAACCCAAACGATGGTAACGATTGTATAGAACATTTTTAATAATTTCTCTATGTTTTGCTCGCTTTAACATTTTTTGGCTTTAAATTGCGCTGCGGTTTAGTACGTGAAAACATTCTGTTTCATTGCATGCATGTTGAATCTAGTTCGCAATCATTGCAGAAGGTGTATAGAACGGGCATCGATTTTCACGGTGTCGTAAATTGTCCGTTAAAAAATCGAAATTTGACGGTGGTGTTGTGGTTAAGTGAGTGCGTGATTTCGTTGTTTCTTCCGGTAATAATTCGAACCGAAACGCGATGCTACAATTGTTTTTTCCAAATTTTTACACGAAATGCAAGCAAAAATAATTAGTTAAAAAAATATCATTTTCCTATTCCATATTAATTTCCTTAGGAAATGAATCCAATGATGGGCATTGTGGGCGAATATACCGCAGCCACAGTCCCCGGACCAATAACCAGATTACCGCCAGATATTTTCCCCATATCATCGCAACTTCAGTACAGCCAACAGCAGCAACAGACAATGTTGGATTCGTACAGTTTAGTCGGTGAAGACGATGATTCCAGCATGCAACAATATGACGAAGAACACGATGTAGAACAAGGACAATATACACAATTTGACAGTGATCCAGATAATAGCACGAATAGTTTTACTATACAGAAATCCATGTCAACACAAACCAGCAAAAAGATAAAACCGGTCAAGCGACCCGGATTAGTTTTGAAAACACCTATTGCATACCAGCCATGTTTAGATCCTTCTGTTATTCCAATCCAAAGAGATGGCATGGGTACGTTTAATTTTAATTTTCCTTTGATTTTCATATTATTTTATTATTTTCATTTTTCTTTTGTTTCCATTCGTTTTTGTTTTCATTCATTTTTTCTATGTGTGATTGTGATGGCAATTTGATTCATTTGGTTGTTTCTTGCTATAGCTAATGCCTTGCATATGATAATACCGCCGTTACTGACTTAAAAAACTCCTTTGAACTTTGGTTTAGTCTAAATTGTAATGTCTACATGCTTGCGATTACCCCATGAGATTGGGAAGCACTCAATCATCATCAATTCATCAAACAAATCTGCTCACCCACAAAATTCACGACATACAAAATCCGGAAGAAAAAATCTTAAAGCCTCAAAATACTGAAGTCTCATAATCAGGATGAAATTTTGATCATAAATTCCGGGTTTTAAGGCTTCCGGATTTTGAGGCTTCGTATGGAAAAATTTTTATATATTTTTTTGGGGATCTACGCCCTCCCCTCGCTTAGTTACGCTCTGGAGGCTCCCGTACGTGCTTGGGGCTCTGTCCTAAACCTCGCTAGGGACACCGGAAGTCGAATATTCACCCTTTGACTCTCCCATTTTTTTTAGATTGAATCGGACCTTGATAAGTCCATGAAACGCAGATCTAGTGATCTTTTGTTTCGTTACCCGTTCATCATGTAAATCTTGAAAACCGCCCCAGTCCCGGTTAGGAATGGCCACGATCTTTATTCTTAGACTGAAACGTCTCGATACAACTCTATAAATTCTCACGTATCTCTAGCGAAATTCTACACACCACAGTAGCACAACGTATGATGTTACAATGATTTTACGTACTTCGGAATTCTCGAGTTCCTTTATATGACACGCTTCTGGGATGACTCCACAAGAACGATATACGTATTACCGATTGTATACCCTGATCCAATATCGTTTTACTTACGCGAACCGACTATTCACAACGGATACTCTGATCCAATACGCTTTCCTTACGCGAACCAAAGAACGTGTTACTTTAGTGGATGCCCAGATCCAACTAAGTTTTGAATACGCAAACCGAGGAACGTCTTTCTTCCGTGGATGTCCAGATCCAACTCCGCTTTGAATACGCGAACCGAGGAACGTCTTTCTTCCGTGGATGCTCAGATCCAACTCACAACTTCATAGCCACCCGGTCCTCCTGGACCAAGGTAGTGTGGATTCCATTCTTCAATGACCTACCAACTAAAACTTCCTTTCTTACTCTCCATGCTCTCTTCTTCGCCTCACAGCATTACTTCTAGAGTGGCTGTGCCTCCGCACCTACTCTCTCAGATCAATTGGCAGTCTTCTTTGATCGTCTCTCCATGCACTTCGCAGCTTCCTCATTATTTTTGCAACTACATTATCCGCTACTTTCCACACTTCCTCATCGCGATACATCTCCGATATTATGTTCTCGGCATTTACCTCTGAGCTACTCACCGTTATCAGGTCAGCTCTTGTTCGAAGCGGGACCAGCTAAGTGCAATGATCTACGTACAGTGAGGGGCAGCTAGGTGCAGTGAGGTGCAACAAGGTGTAGTGCCCTCTATACCGCTTTTTTCGTTGCGCTTTAATTTCCAAGGTATCCGGCGTATTCTTTCCAATATTTCACTACAATCCTAATTTTACGATTTGTATTTCATTTAAAAAATCTTATTCAACTTTCTTTCATTCTACCTCATGACAGACAGAACAAATATGAAAAATTACATAGAAATTCCTTTGTAATTAGAGATGCGCGGGTCGACCATTTTTCGAAACCCGACCCGGACCGAACCCGACCCGATAGAATTTTTCGAAACCCGAAACCCGAATTGTTTCAAAACCCGACCCGGATCGAACCCGACCCGATTAAAATTTTCGAAACACAAAACCCGAAACAAAAATTATTTCAAGGCCCGACGTCTGCATTCTTCACGGACCTTAGACTAAAACAAAATTCGTGTAAGATGATAAAATTTAGACGAGTTTTGTAAAATATGCGAAACCCGAACTGTTTCCAAACCCGGCCAGGACCGAACCCGACCCGATTAAAATTTTCGAAACCCGAAACCCATGAAGCCGAAAAAAACAATTCGGGTTCGGGTTAGCGTCGGGTTTTTCGAAGTTTCGGGCATCCCGTTCATCTCTATTTGTAATTGATGAAGACGATATGTAAAAGTTCCAGATCTTAATCAGAATTGTGGTAATTTATTTTCAGCATAAGTACATGAGTCGTTTTTATAGTGGCAAAATTATTTAACTCGAGAAGATAGAAAATCTCCTCCATCTTCTGGGATTTTTCAAATGTTCCCATTGCCTTTTGGTATCGCTATACTAATTCTTTGTTTGAGAATTGCTTTCGTCCTCGGCTCGTTCGTTTGAATAAAGATTCTTTTTGCTTCACCGCACCATGGGCCCATTGTCTCCACTGCGAAAGGGTTAAAGAACACTGAGTCTGGTTTTGCTAAGAGCCAAAGTATCAGTACACGCCGCGTCTCAAATTAGTGTTTGTCCTCGTGTTCACGGTATCAGTGTCATTCCATCAACTTGCATACCACCTGCACGGCTTAAGCCAACGGGTTCTAGTTTCGACGGAATATCTGCCAATGAAAAACGTTCTGTGGATGATTTCATTCAATTCGGCATGTCTTGAGAATCTGCCAGCACTTTTCTTGGAACTGAGGGGTCGTACACATATTACGTCATACTTTTTTCTCGTTTTTTTACTCCCCCCCCCCTCCCCCATGTCACGTTGCATCACGTTTAACTTACACACTCTAAAATATGACGTCACATTTTCGACCTCCCCCCCCCTACCTGGAAATATATGAGCAGAAGCCGTTCGGCGAGTGTCACTTCAGTAATTTTGGGTTTCTTGTAAATAACTCGATCAAAATAACTCAGTAATTTAATAGAACGGGAATCCGTGCAACCAGAATCGATTGAACTGGTTTCCTACGGGTCCGCGAAGTTTATGTTTCTAATAACAATTTTTCCTTTTTATTGGAACAAAACGTGACGTTACGTTCCATGCAGACACCCCTCCTCCCCCGTCCGATTCCGTCACGTTTTCACGTTTTCACTGACCCCCCCCCCCCTTCCCCTCTGAGTGTGACGTAATATGTGCACGACCCCTGAGTCCATGGATTCCTTTCGAATTAACCACGCCGCCACAAACATAACACTAGTCTACAGAGGTTTTGTTTCTTTCCTGTCTGTCATTGCCCAATGTTGGGCTTAGTGTGCTGTTGCAGAATATGGCCTAGTTGAGTGTCCATCACCCCTGAAAGTAGAGTAATTGGGGTCCAAAGAAAAATGTAAGGACATTTTCATTTAGTCATTATTGTATGTTACTCAAGTTATATGTAACGTTAGTATGTACGGGTTACTAGTGCATAGTCGGGCCTACAAACCTATACTAATATTGAGATAAATCTTACATATTATGATGGATTCTGTATGGATCAGAAAAGTGAACTTTTTCTGATGTTTTGGCCATGGTTGGAAGAGGGCGTAATGACTAAGTATGGTAATCGAAGTTTCCAATTACAAATATTTTCCGAAAGAGAGAGACCAAATTTCGTCAGAATTAGATGATGAGGTGCTTGTTTTGTCAGAAGACGAGTATAGGAAAAAAGTCGAAAATTATATAGTTTTTACTATAATGTTTTCATGCACCGTCTTTCGACAAAACAAACACCTCATCAAAAATTTACTAATTCTAACAAGATTTGGTCTCTCTCTTTCGAAAAATATTTGAAATGGAAACTTCGATTACCATAGTTAGAAATTACGCTCTTTTCCAACCATGGCCGAAACGTCAGAAAAAGTTCACTTTTCTGATCCATACAGAATCCATCATAATATGTAAGATTTTTCTCAATATTAGTATAGGTTTGTAGGTCCGACTATGCACTAGTAACCCGTACATACTAACGTTTGATATAACTTGAGTAACATATAATAATGATTAAATGAAAATGTCCTTACATTTTTCTTTGTACCCCAATTACTCTACTTTCAGGGGTGATGGACACTCAAATAGGCCATCTTCTGCAACAGCCCACTAAGCCTGACATTTGGCAATGGCAGACAGGAAAGATAGAAAACCCCTGTAGACTAGTGTAATTTGTGTGGAATACAAATGTTCAATCTTAATCGTAGTCCCACGCTTAATGCGAAAAATATTGTTGTTTGTTGTACCGCTCTCGATGGTAGTGCATGAAGCCAGGCATTGGATTCAGATTTCTGTATCGCTAGAATTCTTGCTTTGTTAGACGGCCCTTCTGATTGTATTTCGTTCGATAGTCGCCCGATGTTTACTCCGTCCTAATAACGCTGAAGAGCCGGTATATCTGGAACACTGACGTCTGGATTCAATCTCTCCCATGTATTTAGGCCGTCCTGATAATCCGATACTTGGTCCACTTGTAGTGTAGGTGAGTCAGGCATGGCAGAAAAAAAAATGTTTTTTTTTTTTCAAATAGATTTCTTCACACCCTCAAAATATTGCTAAACATCAAAAACGCCAAAAAATTTTTTTTTCAGATTTTTCAAAAGAAAATTCCGGGTAAGAAAAACCAGAAACTTTATTTTCTCAAATTTTGTACTTTGAGGCGTTGCTAGCGCCACCTGCTTTGTCCATAGCTTTCAGATTTATTTTTTTCGCAAAGGCTGTTTTATTACCTTTTCAACGATACTCGCTACAATGAATGAGTTTTAATACTAAAAATTTTCCACAAGACTGCAGGCATGAATTTTCTTCTGGGACTATTTGAAATGGAAAATTTCACATTACATCGTTGCACAAAAACGGTTGTATAAAATGGTTTCCCGATCACATTGCATAATGAGTATCGTTGGAAAGGTAATAAAACAACTTTTACGAAAAAAAATAGGCCTGAAATCTATGGACAAAGTAGGTGGCGTTAGCAACGCCTCAAAGTGCTTTAAGAAAAGGAAATTTTTTATTTTTCTCATCCGGAATTTTCTTTCGAAAAATCTGAAAAAAATTTTTTTGGCCTTTTTGAGGTCTAACAATATTTTGAGGGTAGTGAAGAAATCTATTTGAAAAAAAAAAATTTTTTTTCTGTCATGCCTAAAGTGAGTTTAACATTATACTGCCAAGTGGAAGTACACTGTTTATCGATGACAAAAATGCTGGTAGAGCTATATACTGTACTCTTCGAATTCCTAGGCCTCCACAATTTGTGGGCAGTGATGTTTCGATTCATGTTTGATGATGCAATTCGATGTATGTGATAACTTCTAACGTCGAATGCTTAATTGAACGTATTTTGACTTTTTTTTTAAAATCAGGAACAAATTCGGAATTACAACTACATTCCGGATTTGGAGGCTTCCTTATTTTGAGTCTTTTGGATTCTAAAGCTTCCCGATTTTGAGACTCCCATATTTTTTTATCTGATTTTGTGCAACGAATCATATGAACCACCCAGTCCTTAGCAAGAACTTGGCCTTAGACTCAGACCCTTGTTTTGAATAAATTCATCATTTGTTGGAAGTACTTAGAGTGCTAACATAAGACCAGAAACCTCAGATGTTATTGGGATTATTGCAGAGTCCCATCCTTTCAAGATGCTTACTCGAGAATCGCTTCTATGACGCAGGTCTATCTCTTGTGACATGATAACTCAAGAAACTTTAATGTGTAGTTCCACAAATTATTCGTGTATCCCGCTAATTTAAATGTTCGATACAATAAGGGACCTTGGTGATGAACGTTTCTGTTTCGTAACTCAAAGAAGAAAGCTTCAAGTGTCGGAATTTTCCTTTCATCCATAAAAAGTCAACGAATTCGATATTGACGAAGCTGGAAAAAAGAATTTTGTTATTTCTAATACTTTTTCTCTTTTCTTCGCATTATTGGTTCTGACCGGATGAAGGGAAATTATTGTTTTCGTTTTGTAGACATAGGTTTTGATTCGTGGTTTAAAATCTGATTTTAGGTGAGGTTCTGGTTGATCTAACCTGACACCTAGCCTTACCTACATTCTGCACCCACTCCGACGTTTGTGGGCCATTTCAGCGCTACCCACGTTACATTCGACTTTGTTTGTTGGTCTCCAAGAAATACGCAAGAGACCAATTTTGTTTATCAATGTTGTGGAGCATAGAAAGTGGTTTATACAGCTAGGGTGTAAAGCTGTAGGTAACGCTGGAATTTCCCCTAAGTACCTGTTTCCACTTTGGTACACTTTGGCGCCCACTTTTCATTAAACTTCACCGGATCCGGCCGCAAAAATTCATCATATTTCAACAATCGAAAACAAAATTTTCCGACTCATTCTTCAACTTCAGTTGATTAGTCCGCAAGAAAATTAAGAACATAAGGAGATTTCGTTCTCGTTACGCTTCTGTTATAGTCTAAAAAATTAAATTACTTAACATGAGGTGGGTGTTAGAGTATAGGGTGCCATGTTGCCTATCAGGTGAAGGAACCGTGAGCTTCACTGACGGTTCTAAAACTGCAGAGGGCGCGGGAGCCGGAATATTTTCTAGGGAACTATCGATGGACAGATGGTTTTACCTAGGGAGATTCGCCGATGTCTTTCAGGCTGACACTTTTGCCGCACTTATGGGAGTGAAGGAGGCAGTCTCGAAAGAGACATGTGGGGAGGAGAATGATATAGTCTGCACTGATAGTGAGGCGATGATTAAGGCACTTATGTCGCCATTCGTGACATCCAAGCTAATAAAAGAGTTGAAGGAAACCCTGAACCAGACGGGACTGAGAAATCTTGTAACGTTGGTCTGGGTGCCCGGACACTCTGGCGCGGAGGGTAACGAGAGTGTAAATGAACTTGCGAGGAAAGGTTCGGCAAC
This sequence comes from Pseudolycoriella hygida, assembly GCA_029228625.1. NCBI lineage: Eukaryota > Metazoa > Arthropoda > Insecta > Diptera > Sciaridae > Pseudolycoriella > Pseudolycoriella hygida. The sequence continues at coordinate 3,309 of WJQU01002154.1, read as the reverse complement.
ATTAAGTGATTTCGGAATTCACCAACTATTGGGCTAGAGAATTGCTAAACATGGACAGGGAACGCATTAAGAGGGTGGTGGGTGCGATCACTGGACACTGTGGATTGAGCAAGCATCTGACTAAAATGGTACTCTCTAATGATCCCAACTGCACCTGGCGGCCTCAGTGAGGAGACGAGCGTTCATGTTATATGTGAATGCCCAAAGTTTTCCTCATTGAGGCTCAGGACTCTAGGAGGTCATGTGGTTCAACTCGCAACAGTGACCAACATGGGACCTGCCTCTCTGTATAGGTTCCTAACTGGGAGATTTCCGAGATTTACATGATGATTGCGTAACGAAACAAAGGATCGCTAGATCTGTGTTTCATGGACTTATCAAGGTCCTACGCAAACTGATAAATGTAAAAAAAGCTAGTGTATTGGGTGCAAGTCGCGTAACCGGAGACATTTCACATTTTACTCATTTGAATTCGATCTCAGAAGACATACCATGGGATAGAAATAATTTCTTCAGTTAACGGAAATTTCTCGAAATCCAGTGAAACATTTCTAACAAACAGCATTTTATGAGATTTCAATCGAATTCATTCCATAAAATTCAGATTAGTAAATACATTCCTGGATGATACCAACGTTTCGCTGCATGAGACAAGTGTATTATGTGAATTTTTGTTGCCAGTGTCATTTTTTACGTCTGAGTAGTACGTGAATTTTTTTAGATAAATTGGATTTCGTATCCCATAAAATGCGGAAAGTTATAAATGCATCATTGTAACGTTTTCATCGATTGATTCAATTTCATAAAAAGTCTGAGTTACTGAATGAAATTTCCGAAAATAACTAGAGATGAACCTATGGAAGAAGATCTTAGGAAAAATTGGTTATTACCGAATCCTCAACGCTGGAGTTCTTTATACGGAATAGGGTAAATGCACCAGTTATCGGCCATTTGTAGTCTCCGGCCAGCACCAGTAACCGGCCATATTTCCATGCGAAATGTGGCCGGTCACTAGTGAAACTGTGCTTCGGCCGGAGATTATTACATGGCCGATAAGTGGTGCATTTACCGTACTAAATTTCTTAACAAACATGGATGATAATTAACGACAGTTTCATCTGTATGTTAAGAGGGAAAGTTATTTTGATTTGATTAAATAGTTAAATAGAGATAAAGCACAGCGTTCCCATTTACCATTACGAATTTGCTTGAGTTACCAATGTTTTATGCAAAGCAGTATGTTTTTCATATTGAGTCAGTGAAAACTACATTTTGTATGCACTGAAGCTCTATAGCGTTTGCATAATTTACGAAGTAGAAATACCGAATGGTCCACAGGGCTCATTCCACGTACCATTCTACCGTTGTAAATAATGCAACTGCTTTAGAAACCGGGGGTACACAAATGTATTTTCGTGATTTTCGTTCAATTTTATAAAAAAGTTACCAGTTATGGTATCGATGGAATTAGCCATCTACAGATAAAAAAATTCAACTTCGAAAACATATAATTTAGCGTTAATTTGTGGCATTCTACCGGTAAATTTTTAATTTTTAGAATATCTATATAGTTCCACGTTATTGGTAGAAAATGCGTTCTTATCGGCCGGCCGCTTGGTCTGCATGTTCCTCGCCTCGAAACTGGTGGAATAAATCTTTGCTCGTCACCAAGCTAGAATATGGAGATCAACGATGCGTGAGCGGCCGTTAAGAATGCATTCTTATTCTTCTTATTTAGCCCGTTATTATCCACTGCTGGATGTAGGCCTCCCCTAGCTCCTTCCATTTCGAACGTTCCATTATCGCTTGCTGCCAATTCAACCCTGCTGCTCTCTTAATTCCGTTTGTCCATGGTTCTGGTGGTCTACCCACCTGTCGTGTTGTGGGTGGTCGCCAAACCTTCTTGCAATATGTCCAGCCTAGTTCCACTTTAGAGATACTATACGCTCCACGACATCCACGATCTTTGTTTGATGTCTAATCCATTGATTCGTCTTTTTGTCTCTGAGCGATATTCCAAGCATACACTTTTCCATGACTCTCTGAGCGACTCTATGTTTGTTTTCTGATGCATTACATACCGATAACCTTGATACCGTATTTCAACTATTTCACTTTTGCAATGTCATTTATATTAACGTGAGACAAAATACATAATTGTTCCGAGGTTACAAGACATCTACTTCTTCTTTACTCTTACTACATGGTCTTTTAAAATTGAGACAAAACATACCGTTCCTTACATTACAACACATGTTCTTTGTAAACTTGCTTGCGTTCACCATTGTTTTCCATACAAACTGGTAACTTTTTTATAAAAGTGAACGAAAATACACTTGTGTACACTCAGTCTTTATAGCATTTACATTATTTACAACGGTAGAATTGTACATGGAATGAGCCATTTACATTATGTACAACGGTAGATTTTTACGTGAAATGAACCATCGGTAGCTCGTCTTTTTTTATCGGTACATTTTATAATATATCGGTACAGTAAATTAAATATCGGTTGATTCAATATATTATTGGTAAGGATGCTCGTACTACTGCCGATATTTAAGATTTTGTACCAATAAGCTGAACATGAACATATCGGTAGGCTCACATATTGATCAATCGCGGTTTTTACCGGTAGTTTTTTTATGGCTGATCATTTTAGCAACGGCCTAAAATATTATCCCTGGCAAATTCCAACGGTAACCCATACATTGTCGCTACCATGTCACCTGGGGAACGAATGTGTTTTGTCTCATGTTAATATTAATCACATTGAAAGAGATGAAATTCGTTACCCAGGTGACGGTACCGGTGGAATTAGCCCCCTTCAAAAATTAGTAAAACAAAAAAATATGAATTCACGAAGCACGAGCACGAATTTTCCGAACCTTTGCGTTCCGTCTTTTCAATGCAATGTTTTTACCCACAGCGTTCATGATTTTCATTGCCTTTGTGACATTAGTTCGTTATTTTGTTTTGTAATTTTTGTTCAAATTCTACGAATAATTTCTTTTGTATTTGAGTTTATCATTTTCAATTACTGTCCTCAAAACCTCTAATTAATTACGTCTGTTAGTTGTTGATGGTGGTGCAACAAGGTATAGATCGGTAGATTCACATACTAAGTCTTTGGTTCATATCATTTGTTTTTTAGAGTTGAGTCCCTAAACTTGCTATAGCTCTGCTTTAAATTTATCCCGCCAGTAGCAAGGGATGTTGACACGTTCAGACCTACCTGTGACCCTCCTTAACGCTGCTGTATAAACGACGACGGACGTCCTTTATTCAGCGTCGTCATTCATAAATAAC
>WJQU01002149.1:0-11227 GCA_029228625.1 Pseudolycoriella hygida | reverse complement strand
GAATTCACAGATTTAGTGCGTCGTCGGCTTATGTCAAAGTATAAGAAACATAATGAATTATAGAGCAATGCGCTCATTTAGGGGCTGTTCACAAATACGGCCAGGTTTTAGGGGGGTCCCAGAATTCGTACGGTAACGTACGGTGGGGGAGGGCCAAGCCGTACGTTCGAAACATTTTTCACTTATATTGCTCCGTCATTGTTTTCGGTATTTATTTGTGTCATTTATCTTGTAAGAAAAAATTGGTTTTCTTATATTTTTTTGTCGATAAATTTCATTTTTCTAAGACGAATATTATTCTACGAGTTTTTTTATAAATCGATTTTCAGTTTCTGTTTAACTAAGAGAAAGCTGACCGCTTGCGCGAGCCAACTGCCTCTGTTTTTTCGGTCTTTGTGTCAATTTAGACCGAGAAGCCATGAGGACTTCAGTCCTTCACCAATTCCATTTCGCTACATTACCCGATACGAAAAACATTTTTTCTACGTACTGTATATCTCAGCTGTCAAACATCGTAGAAAATCCAAATTTTTGAGAAAATGAAGGTATTGGAAGGCATTTTTTTGGCAACCTTTCTGTTGAAAGGCCTCTCGTGTCGGACAAGTCAAAATTTTGAATTTCGAACTTGTCCGGCACGATTGGTCTTCCAAATTTTTTTTAAAGGGCGAACGTAGCGCTCAAAAAAAGTCGTAAAATAAGTGTTTTTTGTATCGAGTAATGTATAGCAAAATGACAATGGTTTCAAACCAGGGCGCGATGAGCAACCTAAATCCTCGTGGGCTCTCGGTCTATATGTAAATAATGTTCTGCAGTAGAACAATTTTGTCCCAACGATATTCATCGAAAAAATTCAATTCCTTGGGTGCGTACACATATTGTCCTCAATTGGGGGTTCTCAAATTTGTACGTACCTTGAAGGGGATGGTCTTTGGAATTGTACGGCTTCGTACGAACGGGGAAAAGGGTTAAAAATCGCTAAAAAAATCCGTGCGTAATTTCTAAACTAAGGATCGGAGTGGGTCGACCCACACCTGACCCACAATTTTAGCGGGTTGACCCACACTTGACCCACAGTTGCAGAACTCACAGAAGTCAAATTTGCAGAAACCGCTAAAACTGTGGGTCAGGTGTGGGTCGACCTACTCCGATCCTTATTTTGAACAGTCCCATAAATGATGAATTGCATCAGCTGTCAGACACACAATATCATCTCCACCCGCCAAACCTCTTCATTTTATCGTTTTTTGTCACTTTGTGCAGTCGCAAAGTATGTCACACTATCAACCCTCATCACTCCTAACATTGAGCCACCTACTAACAACATTTGGAATGTGGAGTTAAATTCCCTACACCCACACCACTGTTTCTGTTTAACTCAAATTTTTGTGCTTCAACCTAAACTTATTGTCCTTATTTTTTGATATATTGAAATGCGTTCTTTTCTAAATAAAAAAAAAATCGGCCGTCAATCAGAGACCCAGGTATAATTTACAGCCAACGTATTTACCACGAATTAAAGATCACAACTTAACAATTTATTTTACATTGTAGCAGATGCCTTGATATTTCATTTAAACAACATTTCGCGGGAACCAAATGAACAACATTTTTTTCTTTCATTTCATTTTACATTTTTAAACCAGTGGCAAGTGACATTTTTATTGTTTGTTAAATTTGTTTGGCATTAAACGTACAGCGAAATAGATCATTGCATTGAGAAGGTATCTGAATAATCTGAATTGGACTTATAAGTGGAATGTTGTTGTTAAAATAAGTCTAACCGACGGAATAAACAATTTTTTCTTCTGCTAATGCGGTAATGATACACTTCTTTTTTGTGAGATGATGATGGACACGAATAGAATTCAAATAATTTTTTTTTCATGTTCATTGGTGCAATGGTTTAGATTATTGTAATGACGTAATTAGAATTGGGAATAATTGTTTCAATGCGAGATATATAATGCATATTCAAGGTTGAGTCGTGCTGAGTTACTAAAAATTGTAAAGTTCAGAAAAATTAAGTAATTTAAATTTGAGTTCTGTTTGGTGTACTCGACTGAAAAAGATAAAAATTAATCTTTTAATTGGATGATTTTTCCAGTGTTTCAGTTGTAACAAAAGAGATGCGAAACGTGAACTAAACAAATGAAAATGAACTGCATCAGTTAATGGAAATAACTCGTCTTGTCTCACTTAACGTTGCATATTTTTGCTTCCTGAATCTCATGATTACCGTACTACCTTCATATTCCGTTGCAACGTCTGGTAACAATTGTTTATTTATTTGGATCACATTTAGTGATAATAAAGAGCACACCGCTTTTATAATTGTAGAATGTTGTTTGCCTTAAACTGGTGCACACAATATTTCATTATTAAATATGTCGTAAGACACATCCGAGTATCGTCTCATTTTCTACAATCTAAAAGAAGAAGGTTAAATATTATGTGTTTGTAGAGTATTACCATTTTTGTTTCACATACAATCGCCACGCTAAATTTTCGTTATTTAATTACTTTCTATGCATACAATAACAACACGATTTTACTTCTTCTTACGGGATATTCGTTTGGCAACATTGAACAATCATCAGACGATTACAATTCTTCCCATTAACAAATATTTAGATGAATTGAAAAGAAGAGTGTCAGACGATCAGATAATTACAACTATAAGTGGATCGAAGTCTCCATGTGGATTTCAAGAACAACATGTCTACATCTACATATTGAAATTTAAAAAGATTGCCACATTTCGAGTGCATCCATATGAGTGCATAGAGTTACTGTCGGCGTGACGTGTACAGATCTGGTATAGAGATTGTGAGATAGGTAAGAGGGCATGTAAGACAGAATAGATGTCAGAAAAGTCTGCAAAGTCGACAAATACGCAAGTCATCAAGTTTTGTTGTATTTTCATTGTATCGAGCGAACGATCACTCAATGGAAACTTACTATTTGTGAAAAGTGGCATACACGATCTAAGTACTAACACGAGTGATCCCAGCTAACAATTTGCCCCATGGAATGTACATTTAATGTTCTTTTGTACATATAAAGTTATCAAAATGTACATTCAATGTAGTTGTGTTATCGGTTATATAAAAAAACATAACCAAAGACCCGTACGTATCAGAATAGATGTGGCAAAAAGACTTAAACGTATCTTAATAAGAAATGAGCAAATAACCCAATGTTTTATGTTCTTTTATAACTATAATAATTTCAAAAATCCATAGAAATTACCCAAGGTAATGGTCAAAGGCCCTACCGACGTACGTCTAAGACCATTGATCTTGATGACCGAAATGTTCTTCCCTGCACCATATCATAAAAACAACCAACGTACCCAGATAACACAGATCACACTTTTTAATGTGGTTGCTCACTGAATGTACATTAAATGTGCAAAATCCAATGTTGTTGAGAATATGTACATAAAATGTACAAAAAATGTGCCTGTAAAGTGGTACATATTTCGATGTAAATAAAAAGCACATTTTTTGTGCTATTAAAACTCGAAATTATTGCACTAGATCACAAGTACATTTTTCGCACATTTTATATGCGTGATAAGGTGTACACATTACTATCACATTTTATGTACCAAAAATGCGCATGTGATGTAGTACATTTTTCGATGTAAATAAAAAGCACATTTTTTGTGCTATTAAAACACGAAATTATTGCACTAGATCACAAGTACATTTTTCGCACATTTTATGTGCACCTTATCACGCACATAAAATGTTCGAAAAATGTACTTGTGATCTAGTGCAATAGTACACTATTCCTATCACATTTAAGGTACCAAAAATGTGCTTGTAATGTAGTACATTTTTCGATGTAAATAAAATTATTGCACTAGATCACAAGTACATCTTTCGCACATTTTATGTGCGTGATAAGGTGTACACTATTCCTATCACACTTAATGTACCAAAAATGTGCTTGTGATGTACTTTCTATAATTTCACACATTATACAAATTTAACACACCAACACATAAGTATCCGGTGGCACAATTGGTAAAGCAGTCGACTCATAATCCCGAGGGTCTTGGGTGGAAATTTTTCTTAAAAAAAATGAGAGCTTGGCATAAAAAAATGTAGATGGAGGACGTAGCGATCATCAGAATAAGAAAAGCCGAAATGGAAAAGTCGGAAAATAAAATAAAATTTTCCTTTCTTTTTTTGTATAACATTAGATGTACAATAAATGTGTATTCAAGGTGTTTTAAATGTACATTGGATGCACTGAAACACGTGTTCTCTTAATTTGTGAGTTTTACGGTCGAAAAAAGTTCCCCACGCCATGGAAAATCTTTTTTTCACCCAAAATTCTTCATAAATGTCAACATAAGAGCCTCGAGAAGCGATTTCAATCAATATGCGTGTTCAACGTTCTACTTCATTTGTGAGTGGTATGGGCGAAAAAAGTGTCACACGACATGGGGAAATGCATTTTTACATCAACACAGCGATGAAAAGAAGCGATTTTGCCTAATTTCCATTAACTCTGACGAAAACAATTTTCCGAAAATTTTCTGTCTGTTTTTTCACTTAAAATGTTTCTATACATTAGATAAATACTTTCAAATATTCAGCAAGTTTTTCCACCTGCTTCACATCGTTTTTATTCAAAATGTTGCTTTTTCCCCATTTTTCCCAATTAACTTTAATGCAAAAAATTTTTTCAGTCATTTCTTTTGCTTCAAATATCGTAGTAGTACAATTTTATCGAATGACTATGGACGCGCAATTTTCCTTCGTCTATATGCTCATGTTATGTGCGTTTAATTGATGAAAATTTAGGACGGGAGCACTTTTCCGAGTACCCTCTGCACTGGGTGCTATTTTTTTCAACACAAACAGTTTTTAAATACAGACGCGTGAGCCAAGCTTGCAACAATCGGTCGTGTAGTGTTAGAGTAGCGAAGCGTCAAAGTGGTCATTTTTTTCTACGATGCCCAAAACGAAAATAGTCGCTATCGAGTATTCCACCGATTTTTTCCAACTTACCATCAATCGAAAGATCTATTCGATTACTGTCGATTGCATGCAAAAGTAGAAAAAAATTTGACAGATTTTTAAATTTTGATAAAATTTCCATTGAATACTTGTGGAACCGACAGAGGTTCGACGTTTGGGCTTTTTCAAATCATAGTAATACTAATCAATCAATCTCTCCGCCGGAGGCCCGGAGGTGTGGAGTGGAACCCCCCACTACACGAACCAACCATACCACTCCCAATCTCACCGCCGGAGGTCCGGGGGTAGAACCCCCACTACACGAAACAACCACACTACTCACAATCTCACCACCGGAGGCCCGGGGGTTTGGGGGTGGTACCCCCACTACACGAAACGCACACACTACTCACGATCTCACCGCCGGAGGCTACCCACTTCCAACTTTACTCACAATCTTGCTGTCTTTCGTTGCTGAGCTTACATTAGCTCATTAACGTACAAAACTTCTTGGAACTGGCTAAAACACTTATTCAATTTTCTCAATTCAAAAAATATTGGAAAGAAAATAATCTCCGAATTAGTGTTCAAGTAATTTTTTTGTAATTTGCAATTTTCCCACCATTCACACGAATAAATTCATCATCGATATTACCAAGGCTGTATATATAGGAAGTTGCGCAGATCAGTGAGGCGGCAAACGCAAAAATCTATGAATCATCGGTGGATTATCGACGAATCTCAGGTGAACACGCACAAACGATCGGGCACACCAATTCTCCACAAAATGTAGCAATAGCTACTTAGTAACTTCATTACAAATAATTTCATACTGAACGTATGCCGACTTCACTTCGAACCCACAATGCGATTTATAATTGAAAAAAAAAATACGTTCTCTCGAAGGCATTTCCTTTTTTACAAAATCCTCAAACAACTGAGCGCACGTGGACCGTTTCGACTTGGCTTACCATCGATTAGCAATCACTGTAACATGTATCGTTATGGGCGGCCATCCTGACGGGGGAGAGGGGGACACGGGGTGCATAGGGCGGCACCCATTAGTATCAAAAACATACACACTTTCTTCTCTATTCTATTTTTGTGTTCGAAAACGTAATAGACACACCACACATGCGTACCCATACGCCCTCCCTATTCTGACCTCGCAGGCGAAAAGCACACGTTCTCTCCATCATATAACCTACCTATACATAACACTGGATATGCTAACATTTAGCTAAAACATACACTCTCCCCTATGCCACGAAAGAGTCTGACAACGGGGCGAAAAGTACTAGTTCTCTACAACTTTACCTTCGGAAGCAACTTTGTAATTGCCATAGTTCTAGAGATATGGGTCATATGGGAAGCTTGTACCTTTCAGGGAAAAAAGTTTAGGGTTTGAAGACGGACGGACGGACATTTTTTTTGCTGATTCGTCATTTTAAACGATAATAAATGTATCCACCTCTACACATCCCCCCACATCTAACCCATGTTACAATAAAGTTGTTTGTAGTAAACGTATAGTACCCTTTTGTACTTCGTACGGGTCCAATTATGTGTCTCGTTGTTTTGTGTGGTATTTTGTGATGATGTGCATATCAATTGTCTGATCAATTGTTGTAATTCACTGTCTCAAAGAAAAGAATTTTCGTTTTTGTACAGACAGTAAACTTAAAGTACAAAAGAATTGTTGAAGCCAAAAGTACAGAGAACCCGAATGACAAATTTTTCATCATTAAAAAAAAATCGATTACTGGCACACCTAAGAGATAACGATGGTCTAATATTTAAGAGTTCAAACAAAAAGTTCCGAGGAAAGATGTTCTTGTGATAATGTTTTTGGCCATTCATTATTTTCAGACAATTTTTTTAATCAGAATGCGTGTCTACCGCACCCGTCCGATTATCAAATAAACAAGTGCGAAAATTAGATTTTAAAAATAGAATTTTCATTTGAATCGACCTTGGCATTTCGATGGCATTGTTCTCTTTAAATAGAGTAGCCAAAATTATTAAAATTATAAATGCATGACTATGGTCTTATTTTAATCGTTTGGATGTTAACACATCCTGCTTAGATACAGGAATTTGGAACGTGTCATTAAATGCCATGACGAATTCCCATTAATTGAATTACCAACGATTTTGAGTAGAAAAAATCATTTTCTTGTTAATTTTAGATTTGAACTAGAATCAGGTATTTTGCATAGCTCGATAAATGCTTTGATGATAATTGAGTTCGACTAATTTTTTTTAAAGGAAGTGAACTTACATATTTTTAGTTACATTTGGCTAAAGAAGATTAAATTGATTTTGTTGGTGCCAAGGATGATCGTATGTATGCGCTTCTGAAAAACTTGTTATGGACTCAGATAAAATTATAGAAAAAATTTTACGGTTTGTACATCACTCACACATCACCATTCACGACTTTAGTGCGCTAACGGCTTATGTCAAGTAGGGGTGTTCAAAATTATATGGGAAAACAAACTTTTCGTAAATTTGGGCTCCCCAGGTGGAAAACGTTGTGTTTTTGGACGCTGATAAATAGTGGGTATGGGTGCTACCGAATCCGAGTGAGTTTGGGCGGTGCTCAATGACAAAAATCGCTAAAAACAGCGAAAGCATATTTATCGGAATTTGCATGAAATACTTGAAATAGTAATAGTTACATTAAAGCAAGTTAGATCAAAACGGCCCAAGAAGAAAACGTTTCTTTAGGTCTACGGAAGTAACAGTACTGTTTCTCACGAATGCCTATGGCATGACAGTTCATGAATTTTCACTCATGTACTCGAAAAAATAAGTCTTAGTTCAAACTTTTCGAAATTTATGACGCCGAGGCAAACTATTTGTGTGTTATTTTGAAGAACTGTCTATCTATGCCTAAACATTCACAGAAGAACATTTTTCAACATGTGACATATTTTCTTGGCATTGGCCCATGAGCGTGGACAGTATGAAACCTCCCATACACCATCGCACCCATACACACTATATATCAGCGTCCAAATATACAACGTTTTCCGGCTGGGGAGCCCAAATTTTCGAAAAGTTTGTTTTTGAACACCCCTAATGTCAAGGCATAGTGATTTTCGTGACAGGACGCTTATCAGTCATGAAAATCACTATACTTTGACGTAAGCCGTAGATGCACTAAATTTTATAAAAACTTTACATCAATAATACATCTCTATACCATCTTTTGAACATTCTGTTGAAATAAATTCAGCTGTTCAGTAAAACTACTTGTCGCGAATTGAATCGAATGAATATTTCAAAATTAGTGATTAAACGTAGAAAAGCCTATGTACTTCACACATCATTTGTCCTATTCCATCCACAAAATAATAACCATAACGTTACACTCGATCAGTAAATTCTAAGCATTCACGGTACATTCTTAATGCCAGACCAATTTACGTATTTTCAACTATAAGCATTTATTGATTTCTTGCAGAATTTATTTCTTTGTATTGTATTGTACGACATAGGATGCATAACATTTTGCTATCTGCTGTTGAACATAAACTCTGTCAAGTACATTCCCATGCTTATCGTAATTCGTCTCAATTAATTATGTTTTCGTTTCGGTTATGCTTTAGATTTGGTTGGGCTAATTTGGGATGTTGCAATATCATAAAGATGGTTTCGATTGTCGATAGTGAATGCAATTGTTTTAGTACATTATCTAATCTGTAGGCTGAAGAAAAAGGTGAACGACCGATGCCGACGGTCATTTAGTCTCGTGAAAATTATGAACACTTTTTCATTATTTCAGCAATGTACGGTTACATGGATGACAATAAGGGTTATAAGTTTTTCTTCGATTTTTTTGAACTAACTCGTCCATAGTCGAAAATCAAGAGCTGCCTATCATTTAGTTGACATTAAAAGAGTTCAACGTTCAACGTTCTTTGAAAATTTGAAAAAGTTCGTAAATATTTTGATGCGAGCTTAACCGAAAGATTCTTAACTCTAATCCTCAAAATTATGACCATCATCTGATTTGCAGTCCTTATATCAAAATCTACGAAGTCATGATCTGATTATTTCAAACTAGAGGTGAGCGGGTTACCCGAATGTACGAAAAAACCCGACCCAAACCCGAATCAATTTATTCGGGTTGATGGGTTTTTCAAAATCGAATCGGGTCGGTTTCGGGTTTTTGTAATTATTTGACAAAAAACCCGGTAATTTTTTTCAATGAAATTATAATAAAATTATTAAATAATGACAAAGTTACGCGTACCATAGGTATATTGAACCATAATAAATTAAAGTAACATTTGTACGAAAGCTTGCGATCGCAGTAACAGATTTGTAAAGTGACAATTTTCCAAACAATTTACCCTTGAAATTTAAACTATAAAAATGACATACTTTTCCACACTTGTATCGATACAAGTACGTAAAAGTAGTCTCAGTTTTATGACTTTTGATGAATGTATATGGCAGCGTAATAGTTATTTGGATCACAAGGGATGAAAGTATAAAAATTCAACCCTGTGCGAGAGTTGCTGCCCGCGCCGAAGGCAAGGGCTGCATCGCACATGTTGAATTTTTATACATCATTCCTTGTGATTCACGCAATTTTTCATCACGAGAACCGCGGAAATCGTAATTTTTCACTTCCCAAACTCAAATTTTCAACTCAACGAAATTGCTGATGCAATTACATCAGTTACTTTCGGCTCTCTTTTAAGAACCGAAAATACTTTCGGCCCTTTTTAGAGAACCGAAAATATTTTCGCACCTCTTGGCTTACTGAGGTCTGCATTTTTTCATTTTCGGCTCCCATTTGGGAAGTGAAAATTATAATTTAGGTAGTAGGCATGTAATTCATTTCCGAGTGACGTAGTAAGTTTTTCATGCTTGCTATCAGGGACGAAAGTTGAAAAATGTAAGCCCAAGGGGGAAAGCGCAAGCATGAAATGAGATAGTGTATGATGGGATGCGGTAATAGTAATATTTTTCGGCATCTAATTAAAAAAGATTTTGATATAACAAAAAAAGATTTTTGATCACCTATGAATTTTAAAAAAGCTTTAAAGCGGCGCAAGCAGTCTGATAAGCTTTTGTAAAAGGGAAAATCCACTTTGGAACTAAGTAACAGTGGATGGTGCAAACAATGATCCATTTAATTAAGTTTGAAATCTCATTGTGATACGGGCATTTGGCACAAAGTTTAGTGTACACATCGTTACACAAGTGACTTTTGTAGCACGCGTCTTAATTACTTAGAACTGGTGCTGCAAAAATCGGCTTTGTGCAACACAATGTCAGATTATATGTTTGTAATCAGTCGAATTTCGACCCAGATGTAGTAGTAGCTTTATTGACATAATATGGTGGTGCCTGTGCTTAGAACTCAAGTGGGCCTCATGTCGGTGCTAAGGTCAGCCCTAACCAAAAAAAAATTTTGTCTATGGAAGTATATGTCTGAGATCTCAACTAAGGGCCCTAGGTCAGTCCTCAGGTCGGCCCACAAAAAAATGGTTTTTTGCTATGGAGTGGAGAAAATTGAGAGAAATATTTTTGTACTAGTACTCTCCTGAAGACCCTAGGATGGACTAAGGTCGGCCCTAGCCCTAAAAATGGTTTTTTGCTATGTTGGAGAGAAAATTGAGGTGAACGTTTGGGGATGAATTTTGTGCTTTCAGAAGGGTTTTTTGCACCGTTGCTTCTGACGGGTTTTTCAATATTGCCCTCTAGGCAATTTCCAATACAATTTAATGTGGACGTAATTTCATACACTTAAGAGTGATTTCGCGAAAACTTCGAACGATTTTGGGACAAGATTTTTCCCGATGAATGTGCCATTCGATTCCTTGTTATATTGTAAGAAAAGTAATTTCTCATTTTTGGAAAATCTTATATTTTAGGGGAGTTATGGTGTGCTAAGTAAGTGCATGTCAGGGGGTGGTAAAAATGGTTTTTTGGCTATAACTCGTGTAAAACGAAATGAAATTAAATGAACTTTTATGGGATGGTAAGCCCCAATGATACAAAGGTTTTTCATCATTAGATTCCTTGAAGCCTTCCCCCACTCCTGAGTTATTAGTCATTTTAGGTGAAAACTTCGGGAACGCTTTACTGCTTGAAGCAGCGATGAACCGAAAAACACTTTTTCTTGACGATTTTCAGCTGAAAAATTCTGTATAACTGCCCTGAAACATGATCTGCAGCTGGATATGCGAAAAGGAGCTGTTCACAAGTGACGGTGTACTCTACGGAAAGGGGGG
>WJQU01002147.1:0-25000 GCA_029228625.1 Pseudolycoriella hygida | reverse complement strand
TACTTGACCAACGATTTTCGCACTTTCTATTGCTTTGTAGAATAATAAAAGACATTTTCCAAGTTTTAGGAGTGTGAGTTCAACTTTGTAAATATGCTTTCTCAAGTGATAAATATTGTTCCATTCAAAAAAGACATTTTTATTTTCATATGAAACGAACCGAAAGTCATCTTTAAGTTTTTTATGTTCTTCTTCGGTACATTATGCACGCAACAAAGAAAAATCTTTTAAATTTGTTTTCTATTTATATATTGAGGCAAAACATTTCATGATTTTATTTGATTGTTTTGTCAATCGTCACAAAAGCTAAGCATTATTACTTATCATGTCCTTAATTCGTCGCTTAGGTAATTGTTAATCTCAGAAAAAAGTCTATTGGTTTAAAATCTTAGCGGAGGGAAAAAAGTTCAGTTTTTTTTTAGATTCTTGATGAACCTTTTCTGTAACTACATCAGCAAAGTGAAAAATATTTCAGAGAAAAAGTTAAGATGGTCGTAATCTCATCATATCAAAGGAAAAGAAAAACAATAAAGCCACAAAGATTTACTGGTAACATAGAGCAAAGCATCTTTTTTTGAAAAACAGGGTAAAATACACAAACATAGGCCATTAAGATAGAAATGATTACCTCATTTCATTAAATTGTGACCAATAAATTGTAGACATTTCCATTAAAAAAAGCTTAGAGTGTTAGGAGTGAAATTACGATATCTTAGGATTTTATAGCTACTGTGATTTAAATTGAACGTTAATGCTGAGGGAAACCTGATAATTGATAGTCTAGACCTATTTTGAAAAAAGTGAAAAATGGTATTTTTAGTCTCAAACTAATTAATTGTAACGTAAGAACGTGGATATCTAGTGTCCAATATCTTATCAAATTTATGAATTCCAAAAGCTACATATCTAGCAAAGACAACAGTCCAAGAAGTTGCATGACAAATTTATCCTATCAACTTCACGTGCACATAAACGCGAACGATTTGTACGAAATTTGCTAGTACTGCGCGAGCGTGGAGATTACCAAAAGGTTTTTCGGACGTTTAAAACCAGGTTTCAACAGCCGAGTGATGGTATACTCGATTCTTTCTGCCGCACTGTAGTTCATAAAAGTCCTCCTCCAACTTACCGTGTTTTCTCGTTTTGAAAAATCATTATGAAAGATGTACAGAGTGGTTGAAGAAAGTTTCAGGCCGAAGAACACACTCTGCCCCATTTGATGCAAAACATCCCTTCTTCCTTACATCTTTTCACAAAACTTACAGGTGTTTGTAACTGTGACTTAACTCCCACACTCATACATTTCATTGTGTTTTGATCAGACAATCAATGGACCACTTACGACATTTAAGATATTTTTATTGCATATGTCACGATAAGTCTCACATTAACCGCATTTTTTTGAAATGGTAAATTAGAATTTGTCTAGAGTGATATGTTCCACTGTCTGGGGAAATAAATAACCAGCCAGACTACAAATATTAAATTAAAAAAAAACGGCTGAGAATCGAACACGGAACGTCCCGCGTTTCAATCCACGACGCCAACCACTACACCACACAACCTTCAAATATTCATGAATAATTGTGAATTGTATTCTCGCAGCTAATATGATTTAATTTGTGATGTTGCAGTAGCCAAGTCGGGGAAGGCAGGCTGGTGCACAAAAAATTATATTAGGGAAGTTTAAATCTAGCATCCAGTACATTATAGCGCAAAACTTTTTGGCACCAGGCTGCCCTCTATGTGACCTTGAACAATGAAAAAGAAGGTAGCCTGGTGCCAAAAATTGAAGAATATCACTATGACGGCATTGACGAATGCTTCACAATTTTCATCTTAGCACCGGGCTTCTGCTGCCTTCTACATTTAAACGAGTATAGCTCAAGAAGTCAGCCTGGTGCCAAGATAAAAATTGATGCGCTGTGAATCATTCGTCAATGCCGTTATAGTGATATGCTTAAAATTTTGGCACCAGGCTTCCTACTCTGTGCCGTCGAACCAAGATAAAGGACGCAGCCTGGTGTCAAATTGACAACTATTTTTCCAAGGAGTACTTGCTATTGGCTTTAACATTGCCTTACATCATTTTTTGATTCCAAGCTTCCTAGCCGCAAATGCAGTCTTCCACTTGTTGCAACTTTTTGGAGGGTGCGTACTTCGGATTCAAGATCCAGTAGTTTCATGCACTAGAGGAAGGATCATTCTAGTGCATGAAAGAACTATGATTGCTGAACGTATTGGAGATTCTCAGTAAAACTGTAACAAAGTGCGCCATTAATATGTGGAACTTCACCTCGTAAATCTCACATAAAATTAGCTTGCTATATATGTGTGTGTGTGAATGGGCTTACTATAATGTGTGCGTGTGTGAATGTGTGTAAATTAATGGATTTCGTTAAGAACATGTCTCAGGACTTTTGTGAAGTAATTATTTTCTCAATTGGACTCATATCTGCCGAGCAATATGGATATGAAAAATTGATGTGATGAGCTTGTGATAAACGTTTGTGAAGTAATACCGCAGGACAATTTGGTTCAGCTGAAAATCTTTCTTTCAATTTTTTTACGAGTTTTTATATATGAAAAAATGATGAACATGTTTGTTGATGGAACGAATAAAAACTGAAACAGATTTTATTTTATTAAAAAAAAATGTCGTTCATCAGAAATTGAACCTCAAAAAAAGCATAAAAAGAACTGGTTTCACCGTGCACTAACTCACTCGGCCACAAGTATTCACGTTGAATGCTTAACATATCATCACTATTACAATGAAAAAATGTATAGACTCACAGCGATGATTTCGAAAAACCATTCCTGTGTATATACACGCGTGTGCAAATAGTCGGTATCCGTAGTATTGAAGAAGCCGGGAAATTTTTTGAAAAAAATTTCTGATACCGTGAAATCGACTGACTGTCGAACAAAATATCGGGATATATATGCAGCGGGAAGCCACTACGTTTTTGGATGCTAGAAAATTTTGACTTGGATACCGGGAAGGAAACATAATTTCAACACGCGAATATATGTATACTTGAACGGTTATTCTCGAGTTATCTCCGTGAGTCGATAATCTTATATTTTGAAGTGCATTATGTAGGGTGTTGAGTGAACAATAATTGAGGAATTTCGCACCGATCGGTATTACATGTTTATGTGATTTTCAGAACCCTGACTTTGAACCTGAAAAAGTAGTAGCTCTCAGTCTGAAAACATGTGGCGGCTAATTCAGCTAAAGCGAAGCCGGAAAAAATGGGATCGATTGAGCCCAGCCGCCGACCAAAATACACCAAACACAGATTTTATTTTTGCTTGGTAATTCGTGTATTCATTGCGGCGTAAGCTTACGTCAAAGTATACTGAATTTCATGAGTCAAGCAGCTCGTATGATCTATACCTTGACAGAAACTGCCGACGCGTTAATTTCACCAATTTTGCCGACACAAACCATACATGCTGCCCGAAATTACGGCAAAAAAGGTTTTCCAACCTTAATTCTTGACGGCTTTTCAGTCTGATTGCATGGATTCACTTGATTGCAAACATTTCAAAGAAAATGAAAATTTTCTTTTTCAATCGTTATTTTTCCCAGATCTGTACGCCTAGCAATTAATGGCGTATATATTACACCCCAGCCACAGATCGCAAATAATATAAATTTCATTAGAATTAAAATTATAATGTGACAATGAAGATGATACTTTGGTTTGCTCAACAATAACCTACTCAAGGCTTGACATTGATGAATGAACATTTTTTTTTACTCTAGCTGGAAGAAAGACAGCCAACGAAGTAAATATACATATCTCCATTATATCCAACGCCGTAAACGTTTATTATACAAATAATAAAACAAGATAAACCTCTTTAGAAAATAAAAAAAAGAAAAAAGAAAAGAAAATGGTTACGTTAGACAAATTGAATTCTTGAGAAATGTAAATGAAAATTGTTGAAATTTTTTCTGAAAATGAGAAAGCTGGCACACTTTTCTTCTTGTTTTTAATGCGAATAAATTCGTTACCCTATTAAACGCCAGAAACATGACTATCAAATGAATGAGATAATAATAACGTAAATAAATGCAATAAGTTTAATTGGATTTTCCATCGTTTCCCTTTATCTCACATTGACTTAATACTATAAACATTTTAATTACATAAAACCCACCACCTTTTCTAATCGATTTTTGTTTGTTTATTCACCTGGATACTCCAAATTTTAAACACCTTTTCACGTTACAAAGTAATAAATAACAAACGTTTTCTCAAGTTTTAAATTAAGAAAAACGGAGAGTGGAAGTTAATCACATCATGTAAAACGCTAAAAATTACGAACAACAACAACTTTTTGATTAACGATTAGACGGGAAACCAGAGGATGATGACCGCTCGTTGCCTCAATCATTTTACAATTATTGTGCATTTTCCCATAATTAGGGTGTGGCATGCTTTGTACGCTTAAAACGGATTAGGAACAGTTTAAAGCAGATTATTTATGTGCGACATTATGTTATGCATATGGTCGAGTAATTATTTACATAACTAGCGAATGACTTATTTAACAAAAAGTATTCGAATTTGTGCAGTACTAATCCTTACATAGTGACTTAACCCTTCATAAACGAATGGAAATATTCAAAAAATATTTTAATATTGATGACGAACGAAAGTATAAACACGGCGAAACGAAAGAGACAGTTGATTTTGAGTGAAAAAATCCATCTATCAGAGAAAAAGTTTGATGAGTTTGAATTGTAATTTCCTATGTTCCCCTAGGGCAACATGACGCTTTTCATGTGAAAGTTCACCTAAATTATCATCAGACAAAACGTCATTTTCTCGCCTTGTGTAGTGATTTTCATGATGCGATGTCTAAGCTGTCAGGCAAGCAATATCATTAATTTGACGGCTTACAGAGGCGCCGACTTTGATTTTGGTCATTGGGTGCAAGACTCAACCAATAGTTGTACACTTACTGGTATACGATATATTAATTGGTGTGGCAGGGCCTTAGCTAGGAAGCTTTAACAGGGGGGACTTGCAACACCAACTGAAAATATCGCGAGCAGAGGGGGCGAAAATTTTTTGGGTTTATCATTATTATAGCCTATCTTTCTCGTGTCTCGTGAAATCAAATGTTTCGAGGTGGCTATATTTTTTACTTGTAATTTTGTACAGCGCCGTACAGAACAAATGTGGGAGTCATAAAACGAACATACATTTGTTATTAACGCTCAAAGCGTTTATTTACGAAATTTGTGTAAATTATTTATAAAATATTTCACTTTATTATAACGCCGGGCGTAGGTAAATATTAACTGACTCATTTTGTTTTCTCATTACTAAAAAACGAACGTTAGTTATTAATCACTGTTCTTGTGACATAGTTGATGATGATATTAGCGCCGCAGGCAAAAATTTTGACGTAACGGGCGGGGTATAAAGACAATCTAAGGATGGACACAGCCCATTAAACAATTAGTATATAACCTTGCATGTAATGCGATCTAAGTAAAGTATCCAATACATTGCACATATGCACCAGCGCGAGAAAAAGAAATTAAGATGGCCTAGGATGAAGTCAAAAATCTAACCATGGAGCAAGTAAGCGCCGCAGGCGAAAATTTTGTAGCTTTTTGCGAACACAGATGAACAGATACAACTTTTGTATAAAAATGATTTTCTCAGGGCGGTGTCCAGACGTTCCAGGGCGCGTTCTTTAGGTATAGTGACCAGAATTTATTCATTTAATTAATTCGTTTATTGGGTGCTTTTGCACCCAATGACCCCGTGAAGTCGGCGCGCCTGACAGCTTATGCATCTTGTCATGAAAATCACTATACTCTGACATACGTATTTAATGATAATCGATTGAATCAAATGAAAGAAATGGCGATAAATCGAATCAAATGACGATTTAAAAGGAAGTGGCTCGAAGCACATTGTGTAGAGGATTATAAAGAGACTATTTGTACAATGTGCAAATAGCCAAAGTATATGGAAGAGGCTATTTACACAATGTGCAAATAACCAAAGTGTGTGGAAGACACTTTTTGCTGATGTGTAAATAGCCAAATTGTGTGGAAGACACTATTTGCACAATGTGCAAATAGCATTTATCGATTGGGATCAATTATACTGCAAGTACAACAAATAGGAAATACCGAAAATAAAATGACTTTTATCGGCAGTAAATGTAATTGATCGACTAGAAAAAAAATTACCGAATTTAAATTAAATTATTAAATTTATTTATTTATAAATTTATTAAATTTAATTTAAATTTATCACTTTTCAAAATAAATTGTCGATCATTTAGTTTAGCAGCAGGTAGTTTCGAATTTTATTTCAATCACCTTGTTCTGGTAAAATTTGATTTAATTCTGGTAATTTTTTTTTTCGGTTCGGTAAAAATGAGTTTATTACCACCCTTTTCGATTTAAAAAGGATCTACTTAAACATTCCAATGTTAGGTCACGATTTGTCAACTGTTGTTATCGCTTGTAACTATGTAAAGAAGTGTAAATATAATGTTTTACCGTTTCTGCGGGATACTCGTCATGATAGACAAGAATTCCTCCATGTTCAAACAGCGACTCATCCATTGAATTGCTTCCTTCGGTCAAAATCTCGTCAAGAGTAGTTCTACTGTGTCCGGAGGATGGAAACTTTATCAACAGACAGTAGAATGATCTTAATTTGGATTAGAGGTGTGCTTTCCAATTGGGACCCGAACCCCGAACAGAGCCCGATCTAAAATGAAAATTTCAAACCCGACCCGAACCGAGCCCGATCAGAAATAAAAAATTCAAACCGACACGAAACTCTGACCCGTACGAAGAACGCAGCGCTTCGAAAAGAGGTATTGGGTTTACCACGACGGCGACGTTTGTAACCAAACGAGTCAAATTTCGACCCGGGAGTATGAGGGCAGCATCGATCATGTTCCTTAGATGACGAATCAACAATAAAAAAAATGTCCGTCCGTCCGTCCGTCAACACAATAACTCCAGTAAAACTGGCATAGCCGACAATTTTAGGAAGAAAGTTTTTTGAATTTGAATCCATGGCCTTAGCTAGGGCACTAAAAACGAGTCTCTGATAAGGACCTACGTGTTTTTTGTACATAACTCGAGTAAATCTTTTCCGATTTTCGAAAAAAAAAATTTTGTTTGAAAGATCTAGGCATGACCGACAATTTATTGAAGAAACTTTTGCCTGTGGTGAAGGCTCAAGTGGGCCTCATGTCTGTTCTAAGGTCGGCCCTAACCAAAAAAATTTGTTTTGCTATATTGCAGAGCAAATTGAGGGAAACATTTTTGTCTATGGAAGTATGTGTCTGTATGGCCTACTTAGGGCCCTGGGTCGGTCCTCAGGTCGGCCCTAGACAAAAAATGGTTTTTTGCTATGTTGTGGAGAAAATTAGAAAATTGAGAGAAATATTTTTGTCTATGGAAGTATTTGTACGAGGCCTCTCCTGAAGGACTAAGGTCGGCCGTGGCCCCAAAAATGGTTTTTTTATATGTTGTGGTTCTGGTCAGCACTTTCGTCTATTTTGGGATGAATTTTGTGCTTTCAGAAGGGTTTTTTACACCGTTGCTTCGGACGGGTTTTTCAATATGGCCCTATCGGCAATTTCAAATTCTATTTAATGTGGACGTAAGGCAATATTTACTTCAATACGTTCGAGTCTTTTCGTAACATCAACTCTGTTTGCCACATCTATTCTGATACGTAAGGGCCCCGGGGACCCGGTCCCCTGCATATGTTTTTTAAAAAGATTTCATTCGAACAATCAATTTTGAGAAAATAATTAAGTGAATTTATTTGTTTGAGTCGGAAAGGATTTTGTTAGTTGAAGTCTTCAAACCCGACCTGAAAAAAACGGAAGCCCGATCCGATCCCACATAAAAGTAAATTCAAAAAACCCGACGAAATTGATTCGGGTTCGAGTCGAGTCGGGTTTTTAGTCCAGTTTCAGGCGGCCCGCTCACCTCTAATTTGGATGCTGGGTCATTGAATGCTGAACGAGAACGTATTCGTATGGAAAAGAAGCACCTCAGGATTCATGAGACTTAAGCCTGCTATTGCAGAGCGTATTAAATCATGTTAGATCTCTTAATCCGCAGTGAGGAGCGAGGAGCTCACAGCTGTCGACAAGTAACACTCTTTAATTAGAAGACTTACATATATTTTTGTTCAAACACAAAGAAGAAAGATTTAAACGAGGAAATGGATTACCAATGTTTTTGATGAATATTTTTCAATTTAATGAATTTGCACAAGGAATTTCATTCAATGGTATTTGCAAATATTTTTTTTTAATAAATTGTGAAAATTTTCCATAAAAAGTCAATTAAATGAGAGTACGACAACTATTCGAAAAAAAATTACACTCTAAAAAATTCATATAAAGAAAAAGGATCGATTGGAGAACGTTATTACTGCCACAGTTTATTTATGGAAAAACATAAAGAGAAGAATGCAAATATTTCTAAAATTCCAAATATATGCGAGTTGATTGAATTGAATAAAATTGATTTACTTACCTTGCCTTTATGTATATGTTGATGTTGATACTCTGAATCAAACTCCGGTTCACTGAAGTAGCTCTAAAATGGAAACAAAGAGCTTTAGAACAATCATTTCCATATAACTCAACCACATTAAATGAACATTTTTATGCACTTTCAATGTACAAAGCGCATAGGGCAACAGATTACTGGATAACTGGATATTACGATAAAAATTAATTTGATTTACATCAAATGTACAATGACCGAAATTTAAACAAGAACTTTGTACTTTCGGTGTTAAAAGCCTGCGCTGAATTTAAATTTCGGTCATTGTAACAAATTAACTTCAAAAACGTATATTTTAATAAGTCACCTGATCTTGATCCCAATGTCCACCGTTTGATGGAAGTGGCTGCGGTACTCCAGGGCCGCCAGGAAGAACTTGTGGAGCCGTTACTTCGTTTGACTCGAACAAACGTAGCACAGATCGATCCCGTATTTCTCTGAGATGTGATCTATTTTCCGTAAATTACAAACGTAAGCAAAATTTCCCAATTCATTTACTGAAGACAGAACCTACCGTACGTCCTCAAGTTCATAAAACATATCCTTGCTGGCATCGTGTATATAAATTTTGACATTAGGACCTTCTAGATAGACCATTGTTAATTGTCTAGGAAATGACCGCACAAACAGCGCTCGTACCGTATCTATTGATGTAATTTCGTTTGGCAGTAATGCTCTCTTCGTTTCTGATCGATATTGTAAAAATACCAAACCTGGTCAACCAAATAAATATTGCCAACAAATCGTTTTAGCAATTCAATTTTTAAAATGTTACCGAGAGGCCGTTCCAATGTTTTTGATGGGGTTCGTACGACAGGCAGTGATGAACGTTGTTTACCACCGCGTCTAAAGCCAGTGCTTGCCGTTTCTACTTCAGACATAATACCAGGATCTTCATCAAAAAGAGGACCTTGGTTTACTTGCTGATAGCCTCGAATGGGTTGACCCTATTCAACAATTGATGAAAATGTTTGAGTTAATTTTCCAAGTTCCAAGTTAAAACTACTTTTGCTAAACTTTCCTTTCTAAAATATTTTGGGCATTTAGATCATTCGTCGAGATGAGTGAAGATTTTAAGAGTTAAGGCTTGAGTACACCATATGTGCGGTCCTTAAATAAAAGTTCCAATTCTCTTCGATTTTGAATTGATTGTCCGCAAATTTGAGGTAAACTGCGACCGCATTCCTAGCACATATTCTATTCAGGGAAAAAGTAAACTACACTGTTAGGTGCCCTACACTCAGAGAAAAGTCAATTGTACATTTATTAAGTACTTTAGGCTCTATCCTGTCCGTCCGTTCGTCTATGCAACCTTCACTAGGGAATCACCGATAATTAACCGGGGGAATCACAGATGATTCAACGTGTAATCACTGATGATTCACCGAGGAATCACTGGCGATTCACGGAAGAATCACCGATGATTTCCCGGTGAATCATCGGTGATTCCAAGGTGAATCATTGGTGATTCCAAGGTGAATCATTGGTGTTAATCATCTGTGATTCATTAGTGTTAATTATCAGTGATTCTCTGGTGAATCATCGATGATTTCACGGTGAATCATCGGTGATTTTATTGTGAACCATCGGCGATTTCACGGTGAATCATTGGTGGTTTCACGGTGAGTCATCGGCGATTTCACGGTGAACCATCGGTGATTCCTCGGTGAATCATAGCTAATTCCCCGGTGGATCATCGCTGATTCCCCAGTGAATCATCGTTGATTCCACAGTGAATCATCGGTGATTTCACGGTGAATCATCGGTGATTCCCCGGTGAATCATCGGTGATTCCCCGGTGGAATCATCGGTGATTCCCCGGTGGAATCATCCATAGTTTAGCTTCAAAACTAACTTCTTTGACTACACTTTATCGCTACTTTCCTATACACATGACACTGTCCAATTGTACTGCCCAATAAATTGAAATATAGGCGTTACAAATACTTTACGACGCGACCGGCTCAAATTGGTATGAAAAGTCGACGATTGGCTCAAATTTTCCCAATACCCTCGCCGCATAGCTGTAATGGAATCATTTGTGCGAATAAGCAAAGTGGTTTGTCCAAAATTGCCTCAAATGTTTGAGCACTTTAAACCATTGTACACTGTACACGTACACACATTTTTGAATGTTTACAGAGCATCGTATGTTCCACATTTCCATATGTTGTAATCAAGCCTTTTTTATTTTGCAATTAGTTCAGATCGTTCACATACGCAATTGTACTGAAGCAAATTTCGATACAAATTGAGATGACGCGAAAACGAATCTATTTTGTTGTTTTTTCATGTTGACGTGACATGATACGATTGAAAGCATTACAAAAAAAAAACTTATTTCTCGTGTCGTGAACGTACAATTTAACGCAAACCAGCAGCTAAATTGTAAGAAATGTCCTTTTATCTCTTTTGTAAATGATTTGTGATACAAATGACCCAAATATTAAAGAAAATTATTCGATTTTGAAGTATATTACCCGTTTGTATACGGTACAATAACGCATGCTGTCGATTGTTATCGAGTTTAAAAATTTTGTTATTCAGAAATATATTGGAAAAGTTTTTGCTTTTATTGAAATACCATACATTCCCACACAAAAAAAGTGCCGCATATTGTTTGTTCATGTAAAAAGCGTATTACAAGTAAAATGAGCCCAAATAATTGTGCTATAAAATACAGCTCTTGTAGTTACTTCAATATCGAATAAATTAACGAACTACGCTAGTCTCATTTGGCCCTTGACACCCTCGGGTGACACATTTATCACCTACTCGTGTAAAGGGCCACATAGAAAACTAGTTCGCTTAATTATTATTAATGAAAGGGAGTGCTATTCATCCTTTCAAAATAAAGTAATTATACCAATTCGTGTGCTTATTTACTAAAAAGCTAGAAATAAAACAATGAAATAAATAATATAGTTTTACCTTGTTAGTGTTGAACAAACCAACCGACACAACTTTTAAGGATGAAAAATCAAACAACAAAGCGTATACATAACACCACGAGATGAATTAAAAAAATATTTTACTTGTCATTAAGGGAAAAAATACACAATGAAATTTCATGCTGATTAAAGTTAGTCAATGCTGAAAATTATTAGAAAATTTATAAAAGGAAACTCTTGAAAACATGTAGCGGATTATGAACTGATGTTTCGTAGCAAGTAGATTTTCAGACCCGTACGAATTATGTAGTATGTACCTTTGAAAAAAAAAAACATCGCATTCCAAGTCCGTAAACGATGTACTTTCACTGATACTTTACACTGATAAAAAAACGTACTTGCTGGACGTTAACTTACGTGCCTGAAGTACAAAATCGGCCACGGTAAGTTTTTTTTCGGAACTTACTTCAGGTATGTATACTAACGTCCGGCATGTATGTTAACGATACCATCACAATGATGTGTGATAAAAATATTTTACTTTCATAGCGTTCAAGAGTACTCAGTAAATATTGCGAAATTGCATTCTTTGTACTATAGCACACTCAGAATTCAAAAGAAAAAAATTACAACAAATTTTTTCCCACTTTTTTATTTTGATTTTTTCTAACTCAAGCGGTCACCCATCCAAGTTCTAACCGCGACCTCTGATGCTTTACTTCAACGCATGACACTCTGCGACGTTACCAATCCTGCTAACGGGCATATACCTTTTGTATGAACTATTTCTGCCACATGTATACAAACGTCACATATGTTAGCAGTAACAATACATGCGGTACGTATGGTGAAATTGAAAATTTTAAACATGTGGCAAGTTAACTTCCGTTTCTTATGTACACTAACATATGAGCCGGAAACTATACATACCGTGTGGCTAACTTACATGCCCGAAGTATAGTAAAATTTTTCTTTTTTCAGTGTAGATGTTAAGTATTTTAAAAGATTTTTCACTTCTTTCGATGATATCCTCAGAAACTACGAGAATCAGATTTTCAACAATGTCTCCTAATCGCAAAAAATAGAAATGTAAAAACGTCACCTTTAAGAATAGTACACTACCCTGCGAAAGTAATTCATTACATGATGAAACAATTTTGTGATAAGAGCCAAACTCACGAGTGTTTTTTTGAGCAACAAGTTTTGGAAACTGTTTTTTGACGAGTGTATAGGTTGCATATCCGAGCCAAAATAACAGTTTCCAAGGCGAGTTGCTCAAAATAAACTAGTGAGTTTGCGAGTCCACAGAATTATTTGCGAATTAATGAATTATGTGGTAGCATCCAATGTGTAATGTTCTATTGCCTACCCACGGCAAAGTTGATTTTTATATAAAAAGTTACGAAAAATGTACCGAAATTATGCTATCATGTGCAATGGAGGGGGCATATCGACATGTAATGACCAACTTTCGCAAGGGGAGGTTAGTAAAATAAGTTTTTTACGCCACGTTCAAGAACGAGTCGCGCAAAAATAAGAGCCGTTACCAAGGGGTTATCCACTAGTCAAAAATTTGTACAAAAAATTCCAATTCCATATAAAAATTCCACACAATTTCCGAAATTCATAAGTTCCGAAAATTTCAAAAATTCCACATAAGTTCCACATAAATTCCAAGAATTCCATTGAAATTCCAAAAATTTCATCGAAATTCCAAAATTTCCGAAATTCATAAGTTCCGAAAATTCCAGAAATTTCATAGAAATTCCAAAAAGTTTCGTCGAAATGCCGGAGTTCAGAAATTTCAAAAATTCCATCGAAATTCCGCTAAAATTCCATTGAAATTCCAAAAATTCC
This sequence comes from Pseudolycoriella hygida, assembly GCA_029228625.1. NCBI lineage: Eukaryota > Metazoa > Arthropoda > Insecta > Diptera > Sciaridae > Pseudolycoriella > Pseudolycoriella hygida. Next base: position 11,665 of record WJQU01002147.1, on the reverse strand, counting down.
ACAAAAGTTCCGAAATTCAGAAGTTCCGAAAATTTCAGAAATTCCAATAATTCCACAGAAATTCCATCGAAATTCCAAAAATTTCATCGAAATTCCAAAATTTCTAGCAAACTTCCGAAGTTCAGAAGTTCCGAAAATTTCAGAAATTTCACAGAAATTCCAGAAATTCCAAAAATTCCATCGAAATTCCACTAAAATTCAAAAAATTTCATTTTAATTCCAAAAATTCCATCAGGCTGTACCAAAAAAATGAAGTAGATAACTCCTGTTACAGTTACGGTATAATATCGTACTGTAGGAGAATGATATTCCGACAAATAATAGATGAATTGTAGTTGAGTACGAAGGTATAAAGTTATTCTGAAAAAACATCGCATACTAATTTGGAATGAGATGTTTTTTTCAGAGCAACTTTAAACATTCTTACTCAATCATTTTTGATCTTATTCATCTACTGGTTCAACTATTGTTGCCTTTCGCAAAGCAGACGAACCATAATTTCAAGTAATTTGCTAATATCGCAAGATGAAGTTCTGACAAAACATCGCAACATTAACAGCTCACATTTTTGGACGCGCTCTTAAGAGCACGTCGCAAAAATGTAAACTGTCAAATTTGCGATGTTTTTTTAGAAGAAAAATCTGTGTAAATTGTAAATTATTCAATTACTCCTACACAAAAAATAGATGAATCAGAATTCAGAAAGCTTAATTATGAAGGTACAAATTTGCTCTGAAATAACATCGCAAACAAACTTAAAATGCGATGATTTTTCGTTCGACCTTCACACTTAAACTTTTTGAATTCTGAATTATCGTGTGGCAGTTATCCTCTCACAGTACATGAGCTGCAATTTTCAATAATTTGTTGTTTACGCAGGATTCTGTTTCAAAAAAAAACATCGCAAATTTGACAGTTTATATTTTTGCAACGTACCCTTAACGTGCAATAATAAAGATTATCTTAACAACCCTCTCTAGGAGAAAAAATGGCTAAAGAAGTTGTTTGCCAAATAAAGCGCCAGTGCGAAATAGAAAGCGAGTCAAAATTAATCGCAAAAACTTCTCTCATAATGAACATCATCAGACTAAACTCGAGAACCAGATCGAAAGACCCGCAATACACTTATGTAGTCTCGTTCAACGTTTTCTGTTGCAGAACTTTATACGAAATTCTCACAAAAGAGACTCTCTCCCAAAGTGAAGATGTCATTGTGTAAAATTCGTCCTGATTCGGACCCAAGAATTTTTCATTAAGTAAGCATGTAAACTCGAGACTCAAAGAGTCTAAGTCATTACGAGGTCTTTTAATTATTAACAAAAATTTCCGATGTCTGTTTCCTTCGATACGGGATCGTACGGGTCTGGTATCAGTCCTATGTTTATTAAATCAACGTTCTTTTTCTAAAAATCTAAGTAAAACTTCTAAGCATTAGGTCAGGCTAATGGCAAAAGATATTTGTTTCTCAAGACTTACCCAAAGAATGGTCACTTCAATAGATTCTACTTTTCTTTATAAAAAAAACCAAACACTAAAAACATTCGTTTTTCTTCTAAATTGTATTTCAAAACTTGTTTATTTTTAAGTTTCTAAGCATTTACAAAACGGAAATAATACAAAGAAAACGAATTCGTTTCTCATAAACTTAAAACATTGCATACGTGAATACTTAGTGCAAACACTAACAACTATTTTGTGTATCATGGTGATTAAAACTTTAATAAAAATAAAAACAATTGCCTCTATATCAATGTTACACAACTAATTCATTGGATAAATTACCTTTTTCGTTTTTTGGGCACGTGTTCCCATCTAGAAGATTTCGGTCGGAAAAAGAAAATACACAATTACTGTAGCAAATTTCTAGCAGTTTTTTCTTTATTATTATTTGCATGTAAAAATAAATTATGGATATTTAAAAAAATCAGTAATTAATCAAAAAATAACAACTCGTTCACTTGCTAAATGATTTAATTGAAGAAATTAGTTAGCAGGAATACACTCTCCACCACGAAAGAAAATAATGAAAACAGTACATAAAATTAACATAAAACAACTTTGAAACTAAGTTTTACGAGGAGTTATACATTAAAATTTTTTAGTATTTTAAGCCAATATATCTTATTAGCTTGTAGTCTGGCAATTAAAGTTAAAAATACATTAACAACCTTGCACACGAATACGAAAATAGGTAATAATGAGCTACCTGCTTTAAGAAACTTCTTCAAATTTTGGCTCAAATTCATCAACTATTGATAACCCTTCACATCTATCATTATCTGCACTTCAGTAGACTTTCAACTCTGAAATGCAAAGAACATGACAGGGTGGCTGTCTTGAAATGTTCTTGGTTTATTCATTGACGATACTGAGACGTGACACAAAACGACTTTTCATTATTCGGTTACGAGACATGGTGACGCTTTGATAGGGTCTAACATTTGAGAAAAAAATCCCGACAATTCCTTGATAAGACATTTTTGGGGCATGTACAGGTCTTTGCAAAGTAAGGTCATCAAAAAAATTGTAAGATAGATATTTAATCAAATCATCCGACTCCATGAAACTCGCCGCTTTTAAATCTGCTATCACAAATGTTGCATGTTACGGAGAAAGGGATGAAGATCAGTGTAGTGAACACCAGTGCCGCCATTTCACACAGACAATGCAAACATTTTCCTAGGGCGTAGCGATTTGGGGGCGCAAAATTTTAAATTAGCGAAGATGGAATCTATCTCATAGATTTGGGAAGTAGCTAAAATAAAAGTTTTGAGCGAACTTTCAGTTTCAGTCGCTTCGCTCGCTATGGCAGAAAACATGTGCAAATCGCATGAATTTAAGGAATAGGAGTAGGAGAAATACGCACTTATATATTCATAAAACAAGCTCAACAAGTAATTTACTGGTTTTCCATGAAGAACAGGGAAATAAAAGATTCCAATCTTTCGATAGTATCACCACAAAACGGTCAAGTCTGTCACTTTCTTTCTTTTAGAAATAGATGCAAAAGCAGCTTTATAAGGGAACACAAGTTAGTTCATCTTACACAAAAGCTAGCGAAAGAGCTGAAGGAAACCCTGAACCAGATGGGACTGAGAAATCAGGTCACGTTGGTCTGGGCTCCCGAAGCTTTTTTCCCCGGTGCCCGATGGGAAGTGGGCGAGAGAACTGCTAAACTTGGACAGTAGACGCATCAAGAGGGTGGTGGGTGCGATTACCGGGCACTGCGGATTGAGCAGGCTCCTCGCAAAAATGGGAATCTCTAACGATCCCAACTGTACCTGCGGCCTGAGTGAGGAAATGGGCGTTCACGAAGTTTTCTTCACTGAGGCCTAGGACTCTAGGAGGTCATGTGGTCCAACCTTCAACAGCATCCAAGATGGGACCTGCCGCTCTAAACAGGTTCCTGTTCGGGACTGGGAGGTTTCTAAGATTTACATGATGAGCTGGGTAAGAAAAAAAGGATCATCAGATCTGTGTTTCAAGGACCAAGACTACCGTGTTAAGCCTAAACAACGTATCGTCAAAAAATGGTCGTAAGAACAAATAACGTACAATTAAGAAGCTTTTAGCGCCTTCGAAGCTTCTCTTCAGAATCCTTGAAAATTATGATCTCTAAACGCACTCATAGGACTTTCAAAAGCTTTAAATGCTTCTTAATTTTACGTTATTTATTATTAAAGTTTGATTGGTCCGACCCAAACTGATAAATCTAATCTATACGAATGGTTGTTGAATCCAGGTCTCTACAGCCCTGAGTGTATCTTTCTTCTTTGAGTTTTTGGTTTTGCTCAAGATCGAAAAATTGAGTAAAGCCAAGAACTCAATTTAAAGACGGTCTAGTAAAAACTCCCTTCTAGCTTTGGACGATATCAATACCGTTTAAAATTTTCTTCAGATGGGCGCTAAATTTATGAATGCCTAGGGCGCAAGAAACCTAGTGGCGACACTGGGAACACTGACGTTATGCAACTCTCGGGAGGACATAATTTCCAGTTTGTAACTAAAACAGGTGGCTAAGTTTATACAGTAGAACATGACAGGTTGGTCAAGGAATTTGAGGAGATTGGGAAAATGGACAATGAAGTGGGCAGTCAGTTGAGGTCACTCGGGTTCAACTACTGGCTACTTTAGAAAATTTTCGTGATTTTTCTCGAATTTTTGTGTAAAAAGTTTCTTGCTGGAAATTCGATGAAGTTTCATTGAGTAATTTCGAATCATGAAAATTTTGTCGGAACCTCTCGTTACTTAGAATACCTGAGTGTCCTGGAACCAATGCCAGAGATACTTTATTGTTCTCTGAGAGCACATCCAGTGCCACTCTGGTTTCTATTGTCAATTTTGCCGCAAACTTACAAGATGAAAGCGCCTCTTTCGTCGACTCGCTATCAGTGCAAATTACAATTCGCTTATTCACCACCTGATTTGCCGTCAGGCACTCACAGCTCCTTCCGACTGCTAAGGTCTCTGCTTGGAATACTGTTGGGTAAACTCCAAGAGGTATTGAGACATTGAGCCCTAAGTCCTCGCAAGAAAGTACCTGTCATTTTTGAACCATCAGTAAAGATGGTAATGTCCCCTGCTACCGGAGCGTTTCCGCTCCGCCGCTCCTCCCGACTTGGGAAGATTGCTTCAAAGTTCCTTTCAAACGAAATACTGTCTACATCCTGTCTGAAGGCATTGACATCTCCCCAAAGGCTCTCACTAGAGAGTTTAGTATACCCACTTGACCCATCTTCCTTCCTGTCGCGAGCCATTGGCCACTTTCGTAGAGCCTTGTCACAGTTCGCTCCGCTTCATGCTTCACAAATAGGCCGATGGGCTCTAGTGAAAGTAAGACCTCCAGCGCCGCATTGTCTACTTAAATCTTGTTCACTTCACAGTCTTTCAGGTACGCTTCAATTCAAGAAAAGAAGTACTTTCACGCTGTAATTGAGATGAAAAGTTTTTTTTTATTTATGTGTGAGTTTTGATCTTATATACTTGGAGTTATATATCCTTTGTATGTTCACAGATGCACAAAAGAACATTTTAGCGCAAAGAAATATGACAATCAAATAATATGAGGATTGTTACGTTCTATATTTGTGTAGCAAATGAGGGTTTTGAAGGGAATGCCGACAAAAATCGAGATGACGTTAACTGAATTGTGTGTTTTTTTCTTTTTTCACTGTAAAAGCTTTCTTTGTGTAACATAAAAAAAATTACAATTTTAGCAAACCAATTTTTATGCTCGGGTAGTAAACGAGGAAGCCAACACAAACCGGTCAAATTGTTTTGGTTTTGAAAGAAATGTCCTTTTGTAGCTTTATTTGCGATAATTAGCTTTATTTGTGATAAAAGTGACCCAAATATTGAAGAAAATTATTTTCAATTTTGAGTATGCGGTTTCTCTAATTCCCCAATATTCCTATTCTCTCTATGACTTGCATTAAGAAGACATTTCGTCTCAGCGTTCTATCTCAAAAAACAAGCATTGAAAAACTCATGTGCAAGGTTGGGAATTTTTAATTCTTATTTTATTTGGTTAAATTCATGTTGGTTTACCTCGAGATCCATTGCGCGCTGCTGCGGAGGTAATTGTCCTGGCCCATAGCCCAACATATCGGTACCCAATGTGTGTCGACGTGGATCTTCACGTCGTCCAGAGCCAGCACGTCGTCGATCATCAACAACTGTAAAATGCAAAGAAAAGATATGTTAAGAATGTTCAACTTATTCCAACGCAGTTAGTTCTCATTTTTGAGTAGTATTTGGAGGGGGAGAAAATTTACCACAAGCGCTCAACCAAAATCCCCTTTATTGCAAACAAAATTTGTGTGGTACCAGGAAACAATTTAAATTCGTTTTCAACTTGTGGCCCCAAAATTTTAGAGAAGTTAATTTTTGGACGACAATACAAAGCATTGTACAGCGGCTTGCTTACATGAACGACATAAATTGACCTATACCAATCGGACAAACCGAGTGAAAAATATAAAAATGGTAAAACCTCTTTATGACTGAAGTAAATCTTAACGACTGAAATCGGCCGTGAAGAAAATAACCTCAGAGTATATAACAGCACTAACCCAGATAACACAGATCACACTTTTTAATGTGGTCGCCCACTGAATGTACATTAAATGTGAGAAATTCAATGTTGTTCAGAATATGTACATAAAATGTACAAAAAATGTGCCTGTAAAGTGGTACATATTTCGATGTACATAAAAAGCACATTTTTTGTGCTATTAAAACTCGAAATTATTGCACTAGATCGATCACAAGTACATTTTTCGCACATTTTATGTGCGTGATAAGATGTACACCATATCACGGCTGATTTTGGTTGGGTAACAAATCGAATTTTTAAAAGAAAAATGTGTTCAGAGAAAAAAGCTAACGGGGAATAGATTTTTTAATGTTTCGCATAAAATCAATTTCAAGTAACAATTAAACAACGAACGTGTGTTCGATCAAATAAATTTAAATAACACTCTGTGGAGTTTGCTAAATTTTCATTTACTAGCATATCTTCCAAAACATTTTCTCTCAGTACAAAAAAAGTACATTTAATGTACTTTTTATAATTTAACACTTTTTAACACACCAACACATAAGTATCCGGTGGCACAATTGGTAAAGCAGTCGACTCATAATCTCGGGCGTCTTGGGTTCAAGCCCCGCAAATGGCAGAAATTTTTCTAATAGAAAAAATGAGAGCTTGGCATAAAAAATTGTAGGTGGAGGACGGTAGCGATCATCAGAATAAAAAAACCGGAAATAGAAAAGTCGGAAAACTAAATTAAATTTTTTTTCTTTTCCTACATAACATTATGTGTACATGAAATGTGCTAGTAATTTACACTAAAAAGTACATTGAAGGTACATTAGTTGTGTATTCAAAGTGTTTTAAATGTACATTAGATGTACATGTAATTCACATTTAATGCACTTCACGTTCCAAAGAAAAGATGTAACGGTAAGAGCGCTTTTTAATATACATTAAATGTCCTGGAACTGGAGCACATTAAATGGGATCAGCACATTTTCCGATGGCATTTTATGTACATTTCGTGGGGTCAATTGTTATTTGGGTAACTGACCAGTTTAGTTAGACTTTTTTAGTTCTCAAATATTCTCTTTGCGTCATAAAAAGTGTTTATTCCAAAGTTCTGAAAAATGCTACACCTCCGTACAAGTAAACGCCCGAAAAAATAAATAAAAGTTAATGTGGAAATAGTAATAAAGAAACATTAGCTTTCCTTTATTTTTTTTTACGTTTGAAAGGCAGATGTGGATGCGAAAACTGTGTTAGCATTTTCGACACAATTTTAATCTTTAATTGATGATTACATCATCATTTTAATGAAAAAAAATGTCTGACACATAAATATTTGAAATTAACATTTTACATAACTCACCAACAACCTCTCGTAGGTATGTGGATTAGCACAACTTTGTTTTTGTTGTGAAAATACATTAGGTTGAGAAAATCTGAATTTCTCTTTATGGATTTCATTATGTACGTGAAAAAGAAATGCTGATGGAGTTCTTTTTCGGCAACTAAGTTTTCAAAGTAATATGAGAAAAGTTGTGAAAATGTGAAAAAAGGCAATTTACTGACCTGACAAAGAGAGTAACGAAGCCTATACAAATTGATGAAGAGCAGTCAAAATGAAAAATTAAGGAAAAATGGGCGGCCTTCGTTACTAAGTGTTATTTATTAGCGTTCATTTGTTGTTGGTTGGATTTTTACTTTGGTTCTTTTTTATGATTGCTTCATCTCGGTGTGGTTGATTATCTCTGGTCTCCTAAATGTAAGGTTGATTTTCTGAGGTGACTGTTTATACCATTGGGCGAATAAGAACTAACATAAATGCTAGAATCTGAAAATTGTGGTGTGTATGTTATTGACTTATTCGCTTCAGATTTTGAAGACACTTATCCAGGTGAAGAACTACTCGTTTACTGTGGTAAGAAGTAGAAAATGTGTACAACAACTAGCTGATAATAACTTCGTTACCCTTCTATGTGTTCCTAGTCACAATAATATTGAGGAAACAAAAAATCTGGTGAAAACTCGAGCGATGAAGCACGAAATAGACATGAGCCAAGACTCATAGTTTCAACTTTTTACTTCAAGAGTCTCATAACCAAATGGAACGCTGGAAAATCGAAATCTATCCCAAAAATGATAAATTATTGCTCTCACTTAGCAGAAAGACGAATGACCTCCACTCTCACAAGACACTTTCTCTTAATTCTTAAACAAATACCTGTAGATGATTATAGGTATCTGCCGAGCATCTTTTATGTAAGTCAGAGCAAAATGTCTGGGAGCCTACATTCTCACACACAACATTTTTTGGAGCATTGTGTCCAACTACATACTAAACTACTTAAACCTAACCACTAGAGTTTGAATCGTCCACTGTGTGTACGCACAACAGGCTCACTAGAGGCTTAGGTGCTGAGTAAGACTACTCAAAATAAATAACTATTATGTTTTTTACGAAAGGGATCAAATTCAAAACACGTTCAAAGGAGTGCATATCTATTGCATGAACTAATTTATATCGATCTCCCAGTACGACCATGTGCGCAAAAACAGTGGAGCTCCATCACAGTTGAGAGGTTCTTGGGCGAACTAAATTTCGAGGAAAGTGAAGAAAAGGCAAGATTTTTGGCAACTCAGTGTCCAGAATCAGAAGCGTGGCTACAAGCATTGCCGCGTGGTCATTGGTCTGCGACTAGGTTTGGATATCTGTACACCACACAGATGCCAATGCGGCTCCCTGGTGGATAGAAAAGGAAGACACGGACTCAAATGTAAGACGAGCGCGGGTCGACACGCGAGACACGCTGAACTAAACACCATCATAAAAAGAGCATTAAGTTCAGCAGATGTACGCTCAAAGCTAGAGCCCGTGGAATTGACAAGAGAAGATGGCAAAAGAGTGGACGGCATGACCCTGATTCCCTGGTCCAAAGGAAGCTCAATGATTTGGGATGCAACCTGCACCGAGTAATTTAAACTTCGCTACTACACGGTCAGGAGCGACCGGCGGGCGGCGGAAGAAAAAGCAAAACGGAAAATATCAAAATACTCGTCTCTCATCAGTAGCAACTATATATTCGTCACGTTCGCGGTGGAGACCATGGGTTCGTGGAGCACGGAAGCGATAAGCTTTTTGATGGAACTTAGCAAATTAATTGCGATTAAAACAAATGAGACCAGATCGAAAACATTTTTAAAACAAAGACTGAGTTTAGCTATACAAAAGAGGTAATGCGGCTGCGGTAATGGGGACATTTAGGTCGGGAAGTGAAATGGAAGAGATATTTTATTTATTGTGAAGATAATCTAATTGTTGACAAATCTGTAAATTTTGTACGAATGCAGACTTAATAAAAAAATATTTATATCATCGCATCATCGTGTGCATTCTAAGCTGTGCAGCCTGGTGCCAAAAATGTTCCTATGACAATGTTGAATGGGATAACAAGTAAATTATCCACTTGGTTTCTACTCGGCACTAGCAGGGTTGCTTAAAAAGTTTACAATAACACAAATTGATTTCCGACACCACGCTGCCTTTATAAGACTACTCGGACACTGAGAACGACGTGTATAATATGAGCCGCCAACGTATTATATACGCGGTGAACGTATTATGAACGCTCTATAAGTATTACTTAATGTATGCTACACGAAACGAACGTATAATGAAGTCTATAGTACGTACACGGTGTTCGTAATACGTGAACGGTGGATAAAATACGTAGGAGGCGTATATTACAAACACAATTACAAACACAATTACAACGTCACTTGTAGATATTTTCCTCAGTGTTTAAACCGAGTGCACATTAATGTACTTTTCCCCCTCCCACGAACTTTTTCACATCCGGCTGCACAGAGTAACTTAAAAGGTGAAGATTCTGGGCTCGGGTCCCAGTCGTGGAGCTAAAACATTTTCTTTCAGATTTAGTTTCAGAAATACCATTTCAAATACCATTTCAAAAAATTAAATGCTCGAATTTCGTTCACTTCAGACACTGATAACTGAAAAATGATTCAATTTACATAGAAACTTAACATCAGTCATGTTTCTTATTTCCTGATAGCGATAGAGTGATAGAGTTGATTCCCTAGATGCAGCTAGGTGCATCTAGATGCAGTTAGGTGCATCTAGATGCAGTTAGGTTCAGCTAGGTGCAGTGGAGTACAGTGAGCTGTAGTGCATAGACGGACGAAAAGAAAGAGTGAAAACATAAAGCAGCTATCGCTACTTAATAAACCATTGCCTTGGGCATAGACAAGTAGCGATAGTATATTTTTGAAGAATTAAACGAAACAAAATCTATGACGTTATAACTTTTGGTTGGTCATTCTTGTGACGTTGTATTTTTGACGTCATTTTTGTGATGTCATATTTATGACGTTAATTTCTGTGACATCATTTTTATGACTTCATATATGTGACGTCATTTGCGTGACATCATCTTAGTGACGTCATTTTTGTGATGTCATTTTTGTGACTGTGAAAACATAAAGTAGCTATCTCTACTTAATGAAAAATCTTCGCACCCTGTAGCAAAAGAACCTACGCACACCAGGGTGAAAATTTGATCAAAATAATCAACCAGAAATTTCAACTAAATTGAAAAATCAATTTAAATTTATTTCATTGATCTTTCACAGCAATGCATCTGTTCTAGCGATTTTCAAAGATTGGTCACTCGAAATTTTTACACGGGCAATGAGAGTCAGCAGCATGCGTGTTAGGATAAGCGCGGACATTACGACTATTTTTGAATCTATAAAAACAAAACAATGGTTTCTCTTAATTCGTTTGAACTGAGAACACTGAGAACCATATACTTAAAAAGTAAAACTACAATAATCATTAATTGGATGGATAGTTAAACACAATGTGGTATACATGCATTTGACGCGTGAAAATTCCACATTTGAGGCTATTAATTTAGAAACACAATGCATTTGAGAATGGAATGGAAAATGAGTTCATTCATCGCTTGTTAGGCATTCAAGTCGTTCGTTTAATAGCATTAAAAATAGAAAACATCGCGATCAGCGATAGTAAACACAACAATAGTTGATGTAAATATCCGGAAATTCAACAATAATAAACTCGTGATTAAAATTTAAAAGTAAGAACTTTAAAATAGAATATTCTTTTTCAATTAGAGTTCATGAGTACACCTAATGCGAAACTATTGCATGACCATTACCAAAGTTCTTGTTAACTTAGTATGGCAAATCTTGAATTTTGGAGATCTTCTGAAGCAAACGAACAAATCAAAATTGCGTGACATAGATTTCGATTCGAATTTTACTTCAGCGCATATGCTTGTAGAAAATTTAAAACTTGAACATAACCAAAGACCCGTACGTATCAGAATAGATGTGGCAAACAGAATACATGTCGCAAAGAGACTCGAACGTATCTAAATATACAAATAAGGGAAAAATTCAAGTTTAGCGGTGACCCCCAGGAGGGGTGGGGGAGGGGTGGGGATTGGTAGGGGACTACCCCCCATTGATGAATATGTGTTTTGTTTGCGGCGGTCGGCCATGGTTTGGGAGTGGGAGGGGCTTAAAGTTGGGTGTCGACAAGGAGGGTATGCCATAAAAAGTAGCTGTCAACGCAAAGCT
>WJQU01002145.1:0-22260 GCA_029228625.1 Pseudolycoriella hygida | reverse complement strand
ATTTCTTTTAATGGATCCTCACATATAGCAGGAAAATAAATTTGAATTTATTGTCTATTGAAGTACGTAGTAAAGTTTATGCCCTGAACTTTCTCGCATGGAAAACTTTTTCTTTTCATTTTGGTTTCGTTGTTGCTTGATGCTTGATTTTTATGCTTGTGTGCTGAAGAGAATTCTATCTTTTTGACGATCGATCCCAGGAATTGAAATACTAGATTCCAGATTCGACTTTTTTTCTTCTCCGATTCTTGCCCTTCTATAAAACGTCATAACGAAATTTCTTTTCTCTCAGTTCTTGGTTTCATCAGCATCATGCTTGGAGCGGTAGTGGAGATCGTGACGCAGTCCCCAAACCCAAAAAAAAAAAACGTTTACAAACCCAAAAAACTCCATACAAAAACCTTTGGGACAAGACACGATGTATAGGCGAACTTTTAAGTTTTTTCCCCTCCTGAAAATCCACCGACGGGAGCACTTCTTCGGCTATATCTCGGCCGGTAGTGGTCAGATCGCGGTGAATGGGGTATCAAATAAAAGGTATCCATCTCACAAAGCCAACGGAACCGGTCTTGTGGAAATCGGTTGGAGGTTCGTTCCCAGTCAAAGTGGTTCGAAATGAGCTACACTGCCGTAGAGCGACTATGAGAATTTTTTTTTTTTGAAATGACCGAAAATGATGTGTAATGATGTGGAAAGTGCGTTGGATGCAGCAGGAAGTGTGTGGGATGATGTGGGAAGTGTGCGGGATGATGTGGGAAGTGTGAGGTATGATGTGGGAAGTGTGGGAAGTGTGTGGAGTGATGTGGGAAGTGTGTGGGATGATGTGAGAAGTGAGTTGGATGATGTTGGAAGTTTGTGGGACGATATAGGATGATGTGGGAAATGTGTGTGATGAAGTGGGAAGTGTGTGGGATGAAGTGGGAAGTGCGTGGGATGAAGTACGAAGTGTGTGGGATGATGTGGGAAGTGTGTAAAATGATGTGGGATGATGTGGGAAGTGTGTGGAGTGTGTGGAGTGATGTGAGAAGTGTGTGGGGTGATGTGGGAAGTGAGTTGGATGATGTGGGAAGTGTGTGGAGTGATGTGAGAAGTGTGTGGGATAATGTGGGAAGTGTGTGGGATAATGTGGGAAGTGTGTGGAATGATGTGGGAAGTGTGTGGAATGATGTGGGAAGTGTGTGGAATGATGTGGGAAGTGTATGGAATGATGTGGGAAGTGTGTGGAATGATGTGGGAAGTGTGTGGGATGAGGTGAAGGTGACACAAAGTATTCCGAAGGTAGGCGAAGGTGATACGAAGTATTCCGATGGTAACCTAAGGTGTTCGAGAACAATTTTTTTTGTAAAGAAAATTTTTATCGGAGAAAAAATTTTTTTCGGAGAAAAATTTTTTTTTGAGAAAATTTTTTTTCGTAGAAAATTTTTTGGAGACAAAATTTTTTGGAGAAAAATTTTTTTCGGAAAAATTTTTTTTCGGAGAAAATTTTTTTGAAGAAAAATTTTTTTAGAGAAAATTTTTTTTTCGGGAGAAAATTTTTATAAAGGAAATTGGAGAAAATTTGTCTGAAAAAAAATCTTTTTGAGAAAATGTTTTTTGGAGAAAAAACTTTTTTCTGAGAAATTTTTCGGAGACAAATTTTTTCGAGGACAATTTTTTCAAGAAATTTTTTTTCGGAGAATTTTTTTTTTTCTAAGAAAATTTTCTTTTCTAAGAAAATTTTTTTTCGGAGAAAATTTTTTCAAAAATAGAAATTTTTTTAACAACTGAAAACTTCCAAAACGACTGATATCGCAACAAAAACCTCTTTAAAGGTAGAGTGTGACGCAGTCCGTAAGTCCGCTTCCAAAATTAATGATATCGCTTGAGGCGACGCTATCGCTGATAGTACGCAGAAGTTTGTTTGAGTGGAACCTTGTGTTCAAAGTTTTGATTTCCTGAAAAAATTAGAGCGCTTTTTTGAAAAAAAATTACGTTGTGTTCAAAAAATTGCGTCACAAATGCCGGATCCAACGACGAAATAATTCTTTCAATGTAAAGTGAAAAGAGCGAAGCGAGGGCCGTAATTCGCTCTAGTCGGAACTCAATTTTCACCCCAAGTGTAACACAATATTTTTTGTGCTTGAGCGTGAGGAAACGAGTGTTTCCACGGCAAAATGTTCATTCAGTGTAACGTGGGAGCGGTTAATAACTACTAAATAAATACTTAAGTAGCTAAACACCAATTTTTTCAACGCAAGCACGAAAGACAATTAAAACACTTTATGAATTGAAAAGTAGGTGTAGAAGTTCTTCCCTTGTTACTATTCGAACTGGCAACCATAAAATAACTCGATGATAAAATGGCTTAACAAGAACCTTAGAGTCATTTTATACAAATAACAAAGTCAAAACGTAAATAAATTCTAATTGTGATTACCATATGCATGAGAAGATAAATAAGTTTCAACGTCACAAAACGAACTCGATCCTCAGTGTACAAAGTGCACCAGCTTTTTACATTTGCATTCATTTCCTTGCTCGGGAACACTGTTGGTTTGGAAAATTGTCTCGGATAAGGGTATGGCAAAGTCTCGTCGGATTTTATTTACACCGAATTTATGTGTTACACTTTGACCTAATACAAGTGAGAAAATGCTCAGCTCATCTAAACTTAATTACTGTACTGTGTATGGAGATTCCTTGTGTGTGTAGTGGGACTGAAAATTGCCGAATCCACACGTGAATGCATGTTAGACAACCATAAATATCATACATCAAAAATAGTTTCATCCCACCGTATTGCGACGATGTATTTCGTTAAATATATTACCGATCCGTTTGAACATCATCGTTTATCGACCCTCATTTATATTTAAAAAGAATCTTCTATTATGAACGAAATGCTATTCATCGATTTCATTTCGTCTGTCGCGATAACCATCTTCAGCATTTGAGTCGCAACAATTAGCCGGTTATCCCAAGAACAAAACGAAATAAAAAAAAATTTGGATTCAAATATAAATCAAAACAACGAATCATTTTACGAGTAAAATCTCATACGGTTCGGTTTCAATTTCGATTTTATTCAACTGAAACGTCTCCGTCAGGTGATTTTTCTTCATTGTTGATGGTACGCAGATTATCACAACTGAATGGTTCTCAGTCTAAGATTTCATCATCCGAATCAAAAGAGAAAAACATTCAATCCGCGATCCCCCAGACATTCTATTTAACACTGAAAAAATTACCGTGCACTTTTGCTTCTCTCAATTGATGATTTGTTATATAGTAACAGAATGCGACTGGAGGTATCAATTTATTGTAAATGTATAAATGAGAGAAATAATTTTAATGTAGATGTGCCTCTAAAAGGTAACTTACGGCTGATTGATCGAAACACTTTTTGTTAGAGGCATTCCATACATTGATCAAGAAAATTGTTAGAGTCTTTCCATGTATTGATCAAGAAAAGAGGGTTTGTATGCGGATCTGAGATTTAAATATCAGCGAGGAGAAAAGTTTCGGTATAAACATAGACGGACTATTGAAAACTCAGCGCAATTTTCTTTGAGGAAATTTCCCCCTGCGCCCCTGTGCGAATGAAAACTCAACACCAGTTTTATTTCGAAGATGCATTTTGTTTCCTTCGCTGGGAAGATGCAATTGCCCGAATCGTTTTTAGCCTTATCTCGCCGCTAGGTATAAGACTTGAATGATAGGATACACTTGGTTTCGCATTTCGCGCTCATATTCGCTTGTAAATTTGTTCTTTGTCAAGCCTCTACTGTCAACAGTGTTTCCATAACCGATGGCACAGTAAAAATATTTAGGTAATCGAAACATCTCACAAAGTAGAACCACAAACAGCGAAACAAGTTAAAGTAATGATCTAGAAAGAACCTAGACCGCGTGGGGTGGGGGAGTTCTTTAAAAGCGTACAAAGAGGGCAGCGGGTTATCCTAAGGAGTACGCACTCAGTCGAACTTTTTTTTAAATGAAAAGAAAGTCGTTGGAAGTACGTCCTCCAGCCTTAGTATGAGTCTCGAAGCGAATTTTTTATGGCATGTAATTAATGTGATTAAAGTGAAATAATATTTTGTACAAGGAAAATAAGAATTGCTCACCGAAAATAAAGAAATGATCGCTAAAAAATAGTAAAAGTGATCGCTATGACGTCATGGCGATCAATTCTTCATTTTTTAGCGATCAATTGTTTATTTGTTGCGGTCATTTCTTATTTTAGAGTTATCGATTTAAATTCTTCCCATTTTTGATGTCCGCTGCCTTCCACTTACCGGCAAAAATTTCAGTCAGTATACCTTCAGCACTATTTTTTCATTGGATAGTACCAATGAACCATTGTCATGGGTATAGGAAAGTAGCGATGGAGTGTGTCAAAGAAGTTAGTTTTGAACCTAAGTCATCTGTGATTCATTGTATTCACCCTTTCTGTCCTGTGAGTCATCGGTGATTCCCCTGTGGATCATCGGTGATTCCGCTGTGAATCATTGATGATTCCCTTGTGAATCATAGGTTATTCCCTTGTTAATCATCGGTTATTCACCTATAAATCATCGGTGATTCATCTGTGAATCATTGGTGATTCACCTGTGAATTATCGGTGATTCACCTGTGAATTATCGGTGATTCACCTCTGATTCCCCCTGAATCATTCGTGATTCCCTAGTGAATCATTCGTGATTCCCTCGTGAATCATTCGTGATTCCCTCGTGAATCATTTGTAATTCCCTCGTGAATCATTCGTGATTCCCTCGTGAATCATTCCTGATTCCCTCGTGAATCATTCGTGATTCACTCGTGAATCATTCGTGATTCCCTCGTGAATCATTCGTGATTACCTCGTGAATCATTCGTGATTCCCTCGTGAATCATTCGTGATTCCCTCGTGAATCATTCGTGTTTCCCTCGTGAATCATTGTGACTGAAACGAAGTCTATGTCTATGGTGAAGTTAATTTTTCATTCAATTTCAAATCACGCTCTCACAATAACCATGAATTTTGCCCAAATTTATCATTAAAGTTTAGCTAAAGGTCCCAGCTGAAAACTTAGTTTTTGGAATAAAGCTACACGAATCTTTTTACTTTCAACGTGAAACTGACCTGCTCCGATCCTTATATGGGCAATTCCATAGATGTAACGTGTAACTAACGGTGATTGCTCTCAAACTAGTTTTCGCACAATATCTACTTATTGCTTATTGGAACACAGGCCTTCCAAGGAGGCATACATACTTGGTGTGCGAAATCACCGTTACCTACGTGTTACATCTATGGAATTGTCATTATTGGGAACGTGGGAACGTGGACTTTCAAGAACACCGACGCGTCTTTGAACATTAGGGGTCGTTCATAAAGTATGCCACGCAATAATCGACGTTTTTGAGACCCCCCTCCTCCCATGTCACACTTGTGTCACATGAGCAAGCACACAGGCTTCGCAAGTTCTCTCTTTTACAATGTACCCCAAGGACGGTCAGCACTGGTCGAAAGGTACCTCTCGCACCGCTCCAACTTGAAACTTATCGTCTCTTAAGGCCAGTCGCAAGATGCCAGTTTCGTCGGTTAGCGATGCACCCTCTCCAATACACATCGGCGCAGGAACAAATTGTTTCATTGTTTGAAAGTAGCTGCTTCTCGGTTCACTACAGCACCATCAGTCACTGTTTCGGACCAAATGTCTTCCAATATCTTTCCGGCAGTCTCGAAGTTTTTCATTTCTAGCTCTGAGTCAACGGTCTCACCCTTTTCGTTTAAATGGGAACCGAGTTTCTGGGGATCGATTTTGCACTGGACTTACCTCATTATTTGTCTCACGTGTTACACGTATTGAAACAAACGGAAAGAAAGCAAACTTGACAATTTTGATAAACTTGGTTTAATCAAGTTTCGAAAGCTCAGTGATGAGACGGTCATTTCGGAAGTTTAGTGATGAGGTGGATAAATTCAAATTTAGAAATTCTCAATGTATAAATTTTCGAAAGCTCAGTGATGAGACGGTCATTGCGGAAGTTTAGTGATGAGGCGGATAAAGTCAAATTTAGAAATTCTCAATGTATAAATTTCATGTGGTTGATAATTGTTTAGTGACTTTTGAATGTGACGTCACATTGACCTAGACCCTCTGTCACGCAAGTCCGAACACCCCCCCCCCCCTCCCCTCCCTCCCTCGGCGTGACATACTTTATGAATGACCCCTTAGGAACGTTCAAAAACAAACGCTTCCTTTTCCAGATCTAAAGTAATTAAAAATGGTAAAAATGATGAAAGATCAGAATTTTTTTTCAAGTAAAGTAAAAGCAGTTTTTTAACCCCCTCTCCCTCGCACACATATTTTCATACATTAAGATGTATTGCAGCACTTTTTTTTAACCCACCCCCCCCACCCCCCCTGTAGCGTGCGTATTTTTTGAATGGCCTCTAACTAATACTGACTCAAAGAAAAAGTTTTATCAACAAACTTCTAATAAAACCACTAGATTCCACAGAGGACCGTATTTTGGCTGGAGGTACGCCCAATTTTTCACCCGTTCACAAGCCTACCCGCCCAGTACCGGGCACGGCCATCTTTTTTTCGAAAACGGGTGGGCGCGGCCTGCCTGTTTTTAAAATTGAACGGGCACTTTTTTTCGAAAACGGGCGGGCACGGGGTGACTGTTTTCAAAATCGAACGGGCGGGGCGCGCACGGACAGGCGAAAAGTGATCCCCGCACACCTCTACTAACTAGAAATGAAGTAGAGGTGTGCGGGCACATCCGATTTTTCGGCCCGTTCACAAGCCCGCCCCGGCGGGCGCATGCATCTTTATTTCGAGAACGGGCGGGCGCGGACTGCCCTTTTTCAAAATCGAACGGGTACGGACTGCCCGTTTTTAAAATCGAACGGGCACGGAAGGGCACGGGC
This sequence comes from Pseudolycoriella hygida, assembly GCA_029228625.1. Classification (NCBI taxonomy): domain Eukaryota; kingdom Metazoa; phylum Arthropoda; class Insecta; order Diptera; family Sciaridae; genus Pseudolycoriella; species Pseudolycoriella hygida. The sequence goes on along the minus strand of WJQU01002145.1, from coordinate 15,359 downwards.
ATCTATTTTCGAAAACGGGCGGGCACGGGTGGGCACGGGCATTTCTTTTCGAAAACGGGCGGACACGGGCTGCCCGTTTTTAAAATTGAACGGGAACGGGTATCCTTTTTCGAAAACGGGCGGGTACGTTTTCAAAATCAAACGGACGCGGGCGGGCACGGGCATGCGAAAAATGATGCCCGCACCCCTCTAATTTGGGCCCAATCATCAATCTATCAACTGCAGCTGGGAAGTGCTAAAAGTCGTCCATTGTATACCTACTCGGAGGAATAGATACAGCTCTCACATCAGAAACATAAAAAATATTTTTCAATAAAAACAACTCGACGAACTAGCCGTAAGCCGAAAAAATCAAATACGCAACTAGTCATGCCGCATTTCAGACCATGCTGTTGAATTTTCTGTCAGTCGTTCATAAAAATACAAAATATGTGTGCTTCTTGTGGATGCTTTTTATTTTTGCTTTACACTCATAACACACTATACAACCGCTCTATATGAAATCGTAAAATGCATGGCGTTGTAATGTTTTGTTGTAGACATATAGTTTTTAGTTCGGCCTAAGCATTTGAGTTGAACGGTTACACATTTGTATCGGATGAGGGGAAAATAATGTCATATACGATGAAAAAAATACGAGAAAATAATTCCATCGTGATCGTAAATTGTTAAATGATTTTCTACACGAATTCGAACACGGTTTTTATGGTTTTATGTATGCCGCGATTATGTTTTGTGCGATTAAATATTTGGTCGTAAAAAATGTTGATGTTTAACTGCAACAGTTAATTAATTGGGTACACGCGGAATGCAATTAAGAGAAGATGTAACAAATTTGTGACCTTTGGGTATCGGATTCGTGATTAACACATACAACTAGTGAATTTTTTCATACGAAAAGGAAGTGAAGAAGTTAGAGGTTTTTGCAATTTTTTTTTTGAAAAATAAATTGATTTGAACCTAGAAAACCTAAGCCACAATAGAAGAGAGATATTGAATGGTGTTTGTCGGTACCATAATTTCAAAACAAAAATGCTTATTGATTAAAGTAAAAGTGAGATAATTTCTGGTGTTAAGTGCATGTTAGCACGATTGATCGTCGTAGAACGGTATCTACACAAGAAGTTTTTGATTTAGTGAAAATTTCCGAAGTGTGAAATAAAATTGAAATTTACAAGAATCCATCGTTCACGACTTGTAGATAAGTGGCTGTTACACATCGTTCGTTGCTGATATAATTGGAATATATCAAAAAGAACAACGAGATAAAGGTGTCATGAAGTACCTTAACGGAGGGCATAGGGAGTCGTATTCCCTTGTTGCTCGAAAAAGGTATATGAAAAAAATTCTGTATGTACCTCTGAGTAACATTTTTTTACTGTGTGTTTGTAGAAAGTTGAAGGAATAGATTTTTTCTTATTAGACTCACTGACAAAAAAAGATCTCAAAATATCAGCTGTGGCAGGTAATTTATCTTCAGGTAATTTCATTTTTCCGTCACAGCTGTAGTTCCGCATACACAAATGACTGCTGTGACGGGTAATAAAATTACCTGGAGACAAATTACCTGCCACATCTAGGCCTTTTTTTCAGAGCTTATGCTTACGAAATTTCATATTTTTTTACCTCAAACGTAGTGGAGAAATTGATCTTTTTGTGGTACTGTATCAGACGAATAAACGTTTTCTGAACAGTGTCGATATTTCCCTCAGACCAAAAATCAGACCGACATTTTCACCAAGGCTGATCTGATTCGCTTTCGATGACAAACCAAATTTTTCCGAAAATGCTTTCCGATTTTCTCATATTAAATAATAGAAGAAAGGAACTCTTGAGATGCTATGTGAACTTATGAGTAATATAATGTGAAAACCCCATGAGAGAAATTACACTCCCGTTGTAATTTTCTCTGCTTTGGCATCATATGTCATTTGAAAACGATCCCTTTAGGAATTTGTTATTTTCCCCCCTTGCTATAACAATAGCTAATCCCATAAGGTTCATTGTAAGTTCATCATTAAAACTGTCTTACTGAATAGACAATTCAATCGGTTAGAAAGGTTGAGTTTTTTTTCTTTGTTTTCATTCATAATTTTAATCGTATAAGACGCTTACTATATCATTCATATCCCGTATTAACGGTCACCGAACTGAATACAATTTTGCGATAAAAAATACCTAAATCCATTCCGACACACAATTATCAATTTGATTGACTCGTCATTACTTGATTCACTCAATTATACAATTACACTCTATGATTATTGACTTTGAAAAGATTTTTATTTATAGAAGCCAAACAATGACACTCGTAATACACTCGGAATCGGATATTTTTATTTCAATAATGAGACAAGTCGAAAAGATGATCATATTATTCTTTCCGCAGCTACTATTGTGCTAGGCAAATATTTGAGGAAAAAAAATGTTTTATTGACAATTGTTTGATTTATCTCTAGATCATTAGTTTTGATTAATTCGATGGAATAGAAATCGGAGCTCGTGTTGAATTTATTGGAGAACAAATTTTTTATTTCGTTTGCTTTCAAAGATGTTTCGACTGATAGAGAAGTTATTGAAGGAATTTATTTGGAAATATTTAACTTTATTTTTTCTGTGATTCTTGTCTTTACGGTGTAGAAAAGGAACAGTTGTTATTGTTATCGAACACCTTTTGTGCCGTTTGGCACAATTTCGATGTTCTTAAGGCCCATAACTTGTATGCTAAAATATAGTCTACCTTTAGACGCTCAAATATTATATTTTCGCTGATATCAGTGGACAAAGACGCAGTTTCAAAAAAGTAAGTCAGCATTTCCCTTCCTAAATATGTTGCTCTTTTAATAGCAACTAAACTTATTTTTTGGGATCCTACCTACTCTGAGAACGGCGAAAAAATCGTAAAAATTTGCACAAAAACTCGTCGTTCTGAGACAAGGTTCAATCCCAAAAAATAAGTTTAGTTCCTTTTAAAAGGCAACATATTTAGGAAGGGAAATGCTGACTTACTTTTTTGAAACTGCATCTTTGTCCACGGATATCAGCGAAAATATAATATTTGAACGCCTAAATGTAGACTATATTTTAGCATACAAGTTATGGGCCTTAAGCTTGCAAAATAAATGCGCCCATAGAAAAAAAATTGGAACTTATTCATGTATTGGTACCGTCCAATAAAAAATAAAGTAAAGATGCAGCAAAAAAATTTTTTCATTGTTACTGCACAATTAAATTTTGCCGTTATAATGATTTCATTGATTATTTATTTATTGAGTAAAGAATGTCACGAAAATTAGTAGTGCTCTGTCCATAAAGTACATCTCTCGTGAGAAGGAAACTGTGAGATTTCGACAAAGTTAAAAGAAAGACTTGATCACTCTACGATGGCTCGAGCAAGAATGAATCTTTATTTAGAACATACAATCGAACATTGCATAGTAAATGTACCATATGAACAGTAACAGAAGTTATACAATTCATTTTTCAACATCGCCACTGAATTTATACCTTCTATACTTGTAAAGATCAACAAAAACAAGAAAAAAACAATTCAACTGCAACTAATTCACTGCAATTATCTTCATGATTAACTACTATTTGCAACCAATTCACTGCAAATTCAACAAAAATATTCCTCTATTGCAACCAATTCACTGCTTATAGAGCACAACCTCGCCGGACTGACATGAAATTACTGACGACTTCGCTTTTCACACTGTCGTTTTTCTGTGGACAACTTTCGAAAAATGACCAGGTTCCCCACATTGATGACATCGAATATTATTTTTCTTCCTTTTTGACGTAGAAAAATAGGCTTCACCATCCTCTTCGAACCTTGTCTCTTGCAACAGAAGTGTCTTTACTGCATCCTATGTTAAGTTATCAGTCGAAGCTTCGATAGCCATCTCTAACGGATTAAAATCACTCGGCAATCCGGCTTTTTTGCTTTCAATGACGTCATCGTCATTCGATTCACATAGTCTTCGATCGACGTGCAATCCAACATTTTTAATTAAATCATTTGCTTCAACAAACCAACTTTTCGGCACAGTCCACTGTATTCGAATGCGATTTGAAGTGGTATCCATGCTCCCTTTGCAGTCTTCGTTTCAGCCATGTAAGAATAAACTGATTCGTCTATTAGCAAAATGAGCTCGGACCATGCCAATTTATTGATCTGCCACCTTTTGTTCTTTTAGATTCTTTAGATCGAAAAACCACACCAAACTGAAAATTTTTTCTTTTCCTTCTTCCTCTATTTCACGATCTAAGAACAATCCAACGTAAGTAGCCACCTAATGAATACCAAAAAAATTGACTATCGATTGTTGCCACACCGCCTTATTTGCCAGCGTAGAAAACCAAGTACCAAGTTCCGTTCTCTTCTATTGCGCCATTATTTGATGTAATGTTTCACTTTAATGCCAAATAAACTTTTGAAATAAATTTGAGTGTGTCTGGGCCCATAACCTGTGAGATTTCGACAAAGTTAAAAGAAAGACTTGATCACACTACGATGGTTCGAGCAAGAATGAATCTTTGTTTAGAACATAACAATCGAACATTACATACTAAATGTACCATATGAACAGTAGCAGAAGTTATACAATTCATATTTCAACAGAAACGAAGGAAATCAGTAAATCCTGGCGCTACAGTCACTTAGCCAGACTCAAAAACTCGAAAAAAATAATTTTTTTATATTCTCCTCCTCTTGCCAACTTCTAACCCCACAAATTGTACACAGTTATAAAATTTGAAAATACGAGGCTTAGTTTGCAGTTAGATGGCGTTGCTGGTAGTGGTAGACACTGCGGCGGCGTAAGCAATGGTAACATTGACAGCGCGTAATTTAAATTGTTATCTTCAGTTAAAATTTTCGTTTTGTTTTTCTGAAATATTTTTTCTAAGAAAAAGTGAAATTAAGGAACACACAAAACGAGAAAATTCACTAAAATTACATCAAAATTTCAAAAATAACACAAAAAACTTTTCAAAACATATAATGACAGCAGTTTGTTTACATTGCAGTATATACTGATAGCATACAGCCTTCTATTGCCTATTTAATTCTGCACCAGGCTATTTCCATCGGTACAGTTACCTGGGTAAAGAATTTCATCTCTTTCACTCTTTCAATGTGTATGCGCACTATAGGGTTTTGTGTGTGTTTTCACTGTTGCCAAATTTGTAGACTTACAGTTACAATTTTTCCATATTTCTGTGTATGGATGCACGAGCTAAAACATAGCTATGAGTAAATAGTACGTTTAATGCGCTTTTGTACATACATTTAAAGTGCATAAAAATGTACATTTAATGTGATTGTGTAGACTATTGTTCTTTTAGCGCCCGATAAGTTGTGTTTTCTGTGTATGACACCTACTCTTATAAGTTTCACTTGATGTTGCAGTTCCTAAGAGCCTAGCGCTTCTGAAAAGTGTAAAGAAGACAAAGTTCGAAAGTACTTTACAGTCTCTGGTACTTGCAAATTGTAATAGCATATCCTGTAGACCCTGCGAAAGTAATTCATTAAATGAAGACACAATTTTGTGATGCAAGCCAAAGTCACTAGTGTTTTTTTTGAGTAACAAGCTTTGGAAACGTTATTTCGACGAGTGTAGAGCTTGCATATCCGAGCCGATGGAATGTCAAAATAACAGTTTACAAAGAGTGTTGCTCAAAAAAACACTCGTGAGTTTGGCTTTTATCACAAAATTGTGTTTACAAGTAATTGATTACTTTAGCCTGTCCTCATTATCAACAGAATTCAAAATTCCTTAGTTTGTTTAGCCTGTCCTCATTTTGTATAGGGGATAGTGAATCAAATAGAAAAACCATGACGATCTGCCATCATTTTTTTGGCAGGTAAACTGAATATCCTGTGCAGACCATGGAGCTTTCAAACTTGCTGAAAGGTTCCAAGAGCCGTGACGCAAGTCTTACACGCCAAAAATATTACAAGAAATTTTTTCGTAGACTAAGGAACATACATATACAGGAACTTTATGACTTTCCCCCCTTGCGACGTACCCCCCGGAAAATATTTTTCCCGGATTCTTCGCAAAGTGCTTTTTTACTAGTCTATATGGGATTTAATTTTACTATTGGACCCGTACAAAGGTCCTACACGTTTACTACAAACAATTTGCCTCTCATGGTGCAAGTTCGAAGATGAGCAAAATCGGCCAAGTAGTTTCGGAGATATGGTCGAAGAAGTGGAGGTCGGATATGAAATTTTCGAGGGTCGGTGAAACTTTTTCGCAAATATCTCAGCAAGTATAGCACGGATATTGCTCATTGAAACATTTGATGTCAAAAAACTGGAAAAAATTTTTTGTGGGATTCGAGTCAGAGGTCTGGGCATTGGGACCAATGAAACCAATAACTATGCATTATAGAGTTTTACTGTCAAAGGCAAAGTTGTAGAGAATAAAATTTAAGGGAACACGTGTCTCAGGGTTTTGGGTAAAAATGGCCCAATACGGGGACATGATCACTTCTAGAATTGGGAAGGATGAGCCATGAGCCATATCTCTAGATCCATAAAAGTTGAACGTTGCTTCCAAAGGCAAAGTTGTAGAGAATAAAATTTTAGAGAAAACGTGTTTCAGGGCTTTGGGTAAAAAGGCTCAAATCCTGGGATATGACCACTTCTAGAACTGGGAGGAATGATCCATATCTCCAGAACTATGAGAGGTAGAAAGTTGTAGAGAATAAAATTTTAGCGAACGAGTGTCTCAGGGGTTTGGATAAAAATGGCACAATCCTGGGATATGACCGCTCCTAGAATTGGGAGGGATGACTCATACCTCTGGAACTATGGCTGTTAGAACATTGCTTCCACAGGCAAAATTGTATAGAATTACATTTTAGAGGAAACGGCTTCAGGATTTTTTGCAGAAACTACTACGGCCGTCAAAATCAATGGTCTCAGAAGTACTTCGGTAGGACCTTTGACATTACCTTGGGTAATTTTTGTGGATCTTTGAAATTCTGATAGTTATGAAAAAATATTTAGGTACGTTCGAGTCTTTTTGCAACATTTACTCTGTTTGCCACAGCTATTCTGTTTGTAATCAATCAATCAATACTACATAATTGGCTAAGTAAGTGAGTCAAATGCACTTGTTTGCACTCCATTCAAACCCGAACATATTCTCAACCACACATTCAAACTCGTGCTATAATGACTCACTTACTTGACCAAGTATGTAGTAAACTATTGCTCTATCTGCCACATTTTTTCACAAAATCGTAGCTTTTACTCTTTTATCGAATCTGTTATAGTATATTACAGCCGAACACTGTTATAAGTAATATTACAGGTGTGCGATGTTTACGCACACTTGTTTCGATGAAATGACTATTGTCAGTTAAATTTTTGTTTCGTATCGAAATTTGATTCGAGTTTTTTCATTTTTATTGAGAATGTATAGGCGGCTTTATTGTACGAATGTTTTGCCGAGAATCGAATAGTGTAATATGCAGAACATTCGTTTCCGAAAGATGCATGAAATTTAAGAAATTTGAGACGCAAAATGTACTACTACATCAAAACAAACACATCGCAGAAAATTTACCGACTACTCCGAACACACGTACGTTATGAGCCATTTACCTATAGCATCGCACACCGTTTATATCAATTTACCGAGTGGGTACACGTTAAAACTAAATAGGTGCATGCAGTGCCTGCTGTCAACCCATTTCTTCATACTATACCAATTTTGTTCTCTAACACTATTTTACATCAAATCTTACATCGAATTTAATTTTTCGATCCTAACGAAGAGCCGAAGTCTTTTAGATTTGCTCTTGCGTTTGTAATATTTCCAACGTGGATAAAGAAAAATCTGGGAAAAACTCATAAAACGGGGTTTTTTAAAGTTCAGTGGAGGAACGATTTGTGATAGTACTCTAGGGATCTCGAGCTGTAAACGTAAATGAGAACCGAAAAAAAGGAACAATCAACTTTGATGAAAATCGTATGGCTATCTGCTTACGTTTCAAATGTAGTTTCACTTTTATTTAAAATAACAACTTGCAATAAATCGAAATTTAATATGAAACTCGATTTGAAAAGATTATCTTATACACATTTTACATGTTACCTAATTAAAAATCGTTTATAGCAAATCGCGTTAGAAAAATAAATGGAGGGTCTGTTTCATGAAATTAAGAAAAAAAAACATTCGAAAAAACGAGCCGATAATGACTCAAAAAATTGAGTGAATAAACAATGAAAGAGAAAAGTGATAATATTGAGCCGCCCAACGGAGATAATTTTATTTATTTAACGATAAAGTTTTTAATCTCGAGAATATAGACGGACCGGACGAGACAAATAAAAAGAAAACGTTGCAGGCTTTTAATAATGAAATGCGATCAATTCTTATCTCACAGACTTTGATTTTCTTGTTACCTCTGTGTAACTTTCTATGGTAATATTTTTGTGTAGTACGTTTTTCGAATGTGAAACATCAAACCATTTTCTAGATAAGAAAATCTGAAAACTTTCTTCATCGCGATCGCTATTCGTACAGTTTAAGTAATAAATTCACAGTGACTAAACGAAATTTTAATTATGGCTGTTAATGCGATGATTCAACGTAATTTAATTTTCATTTATTGTTGAAAATATGTTACACCAATTAATCATTTTCAATGAACACGCAATTGAAAATGCTGCTTTCAAATATTAGACTCGTGTATCTATTGTTACTCGCGTTATTGCGAGTATCGGTAACGACCATGTCAGACACATCAGGCGAGCATTTTTCAAAACTTAAGAATTCACTTAAGAATGACTCAAGACAGGAGGTCACTTTTTATTTTCACTATAGTAGGGTAAAATACGGTGAGGTACTGTCATTATGTTCACTTCTGCAACGTCCCCGCTTTAATGCTAAAATAGGTAATGCGTCGTTCAACCACTACAGTAAAAAGTGGATGGAGGTGGCACCAACCGACTTATACTTTCAAATTTTCGAATTTTAGTGTTTATAGTGTGGATGGATTTGTCAAAAAAAAGCATTCTGCTCTCTGAGACGATTCATGTCATTTTGACAGTTGGATATTGTAGAGGAATCGGAACTAAATCGGTGGAACCGGTAAAAAAACCGATTCGAGTGTAAAACTAAAAACCCTAATGTCTTGGAAACTAAACAATATTTTTCTATGATTTCAATTTTTGTTGGAAGTATGAGCTATTCCCTACATTTCGTAGAAGAAGTTTTTTCTGCAACTCTAAAATATGAGGAGTTGTAGAAGATTCACCAAAAATTGACCCAAAAAAACGTTAACTTTGGGTAGCTCTCCCCAGAACAGTTCTTAACAGATTTTAATTTTAAAGAGCCAATTTGAAAGCTACATACGAACTCTGACGTTGCTTGCTGGCTGCGCATTGGCGTCCCACCGGAAGTGGATATCTGAGGCTGGGAATTAGCACTTTTTCGAACAAAATGTTCTAAATTCGTCAGGTTTTTTGGAAGTTCTAACGTTTTAATCTGACGGAAAGAGAAGCGTCATGCATGAGATTTATATTCTAGAAATAGCATCCTATCTGATCGCTCCACAAGAACTGATGGAAACCAAAAGATTCTTTCGTATTTTTTTGATTAACTTCTGGATTTGATTAACCTTGTACTGAGGAAGAGTTTCTAAAATTCTGGCACTCCTGAATGCTCCATAACACTCCTACCTCAAGAACTGATGGAAATCAATAGCTTCCTTCGTATTTTTTTTTTTTTGATCAACTTTTAGATTTAAGGAATGCTTAAGGTTACTGAAGAAGAGTTCCTAAGCATCTGACACTCCTGAATGCTCCGCAACCCTCTAGAACACTGAGAAATGAGTGATTTTCCTTAGGTTTTTCCAATTTTTTCTGGATTTGAGGGATGCTCGAGGTATTTGTGCAAGATTTCCTTATTTTCTGAACGCCGCTCCAAGTTGTAGAGCCTGAAGAAGTCAAACATGTCCTTCAACTTTTTTTCTCTCTTCGATCCCTCTATCGTATCCAACTGTCAAAATGATATAAATCATCTCAGCGAGCGGAGCTACATACCCACCAAGTCCTGCATGACTTGGAGGTTTCTCATATGGGGATTCTTAGAAGCATAGCAAATGTTAAAGGAAGGGCAGTGGGATAATCATATCGGAAACGACAACATCAAGGAAATTTTAGGAGTTACATCAACGGCAATGGTTAGTAGTCTGAGATTATACCGACACGTACCTTCCAAAGAGCATATGAATCCACAGGTTCTGGGCGCACAGGAGAAGGTCTATGGACTCATTTAAATCAAATTTACAAGTTAAGGGACTTTCAATGGGCGAACAAACCGTCTCATTAGCAGAGAGGTATGGAGGATCCTAGTCCATGATCATCGGGCTGCAACGTAAAGACCCCACGCCGAAAACTATTATAACCTGCCTAAAGATTGATCATGAAGATGATTCTCTTGGGTTCTTCAGTTTTGACAAAAAAAATGATAAGAATGGACGCTAGTCACTAGCAACGCTACTAGCGAAGCTATTTTGTCAGTCACTTCGCTAGTAGTGACTAGCGATCCGCTAATCAGTCACCCATTTCCGACCCATTTCGCTAGTCGCTACTTCACAATTGAACAAACTCGAATAATTTGAAATTAAAATTTCCACAGTCAAAATTCGACTAGCCAAAATCCCGATTTCCACTTCTTTCAAAAAAATACACTGAAATGTAAAAAAAAAATCATTTTCACGTAACACAAATATTGATTAGCACGAGGGGTAGATAATCGCGTATTTTGAATGCAAAAGGAGTTTCTTAAAGAAAATCCTTAAAGGATTTTTTTTATTTCCAATGATTTTCTATCGTTTTCTTTGATTTTCAAGGATTTTTTTTTGTCAATTTTTGAGGATTTTCAAGCATTTCTACACGAATTTAAGGGATTTTCAAGCATTTCTACACGTTTTTTAGGAATTTTCTTTTGATTTTTAAGGATTTTTTTATTTTGAAGGATTTTCTTTTGATTTTCAAGTATTTTTTTTGATTTTCAAGGATTTTCTTTGATTTACAAGTATTTAAAGGATTTTTTTTGAGGATTTTCAATGAATTTGAGGATTTTCTCAACATCTGATTTTCTTTTGAGTACAAAAGAATTTTCTACGTTTATCTGCCCCTCGGATTAGCATATGACGACTGACCCCTAAACTATACAGCATCGCTCTTTATTATTAATTGTAAAGAGCTCGTAGAATCTTTGCGCTTCTATTGCAATTGCAATGTAAGTTTCCCAAAAATTCTGTGAGATGGCGGTACACAGTCAAAAGGGGACGAACCTTTTTCACGAAGACGACGTAAGTGAAAATCCTCGTAAGTGCACGTTGACTGTGACTTTGGCGAGTTTGACTATGTGGGGAATCGTAAAGCACAGCACAGTTGTACTGTGTAGCAGTGAAAGACTGTTGCAGCTTTTCGGAATATCGTCGTTTCCATTCGTAAAGGATGTAAAGACAACCGTCAACTTTTGACAGCTGTCAGATCTGAATTTTGGCCCAAAGATTTAAAAGCGATTCCTCCAACTAACATACAAAGATTTTTAAGGACTCAAATAATTATTGAAAAACTTGGTGCCGAAATTCAAATCTGACAGCTGTCAAAAGTTGACAGTTGTACTTACATCCTTTACGAATGGAAACGACGATATTTTCGGTCAGACGATTTCCCCCAAAATTTCCTTATTTTTAATTTTTTCAATGTAATGAAAAATGTGTACCATTAGCGAAAATTAGTTCGCTAGTTTTTGAAAAGCCTCGCTACCAGCTCTTCTAATATTTTCCGATTTTAGCGTTAGCGTTAGCGTCGCTAGAAAAATTGACTAGCGAACCCAACCTTGCATATATGCTAACGAATTTGAAAAATCATTTCGTTATTTTATAATTTTTCTTTGTTTATTTTTATTTAAAAAAAACTTTCTACTTTCATTATTCCATGGAGAACCTTTAACTCTTTTAGATAAAGCAAAAACATCCAAAATAAATATGGAACATAGGAACATAGACACTAAAAAAACAATTCAGCGGATTAACTCGAAAATGTAGAAATCCTTTTTTCCGTTGACTAAAACTCATCAATATGTTTGCATTGCATGAATTTTCGGGGTATGTTACATTCAAGGTACTTTGATCCTTGTTCAAGTTCATATACCAAACGAATAAAGAACTCTATCTGAAAAGAATTACAATCAGCTTGTGTGGGGAAGGAAACATAAATCTATTAAAAAATCAACAAACAAAACATGAAAATGAAATTTGTTTTCGGGACAGACTGATTTTTTGGTTTGCGTTTATTTGTTTAGTTGTTAAATAACATTGTGGAAAACACGCTCGACATCGATCTCGACATACATTTATGGTGTAGATTTTTATTTTCCAAACATAAATTCAAATAGCGAAAGGGGATTTGTATCTGAAAAGTTATATAACATCCAGTATGTGTGCCAGGTGGTCACGAGGGGGTGTGATTATGAATGGTTTTATGAATTTTATTATTATTATTATTGTGAGGTTCAACGCTTGCACCACACGCTTTTCAATTGAATTTATTTGGGCATTGTGGATTTCTGAAAAGGATGTTGGCAGTTTGAATGAAAATTAGCCAGATTTGTTTGGTCAGGGGGACGCATCGTATTTCAACATTTTTTACGAATATAGACTCGAACAAAATATATACAACGCGCTTGTAGTATGGTGTTTGTACAGGAGTAGAATCACAAGCTTGTACATCTTTCTAATTTCTCTTTTATCTCTTTTTTCACGTATTCGCTTGCATTTGGTGCATGTAACGAGCAAACGAGCTAAAACGAAACGTTGCACAATCTTACGATTTTTCTCCTGTAGATTTATTATTTTCATTTTTTCAAAAATCTTCATACTTTTGTCACAAGGATTGATTTCTTTCAAACGATAGATCTGATTCAATAGAATTTACCGCACCTTCTGTTTCATTCGAGGGGTGACGCACTTCTGCGGTTTATGGAAGAAATGGAATAAATGGAATAAATGGGAATAAATGGAATAAATGGAATAAATGGAATAAATGGGAATAAATGGGAATAAATGGAATAAATGGGAATAAATGGAATAAATGGAATAAATGATAATTTAATAAGTTCGTCAAAACCTCAAATAGACTTGATTTTGATGGCAACGCATACAACAAACCATACTAATGTGTCAAAAAGTGAAAAAACCCTCTTTTGAAAACTTAAAAGAATTTTTGTTGAAAAATGGAATAAATGGAATAAATAAATTTGTTCCATTTATTCCAAAAAAAATAAAATTTAATCTCAAGATAGTTTAAATGCTTTATAATTTGTGCAAACCTTTTTATGAACTTATTTGTCTAACTTGTGATGTGTTTGGTTCAGATATTTCGCAAAAACAACAAAAAAAATTTTGGGAATAAATGGAATAAAAGAATAAATGGAATAAATGAAGTGCGCCACCCCTCGGTTTCATTGCTACGGTTTGACTTCTAACTCGGGTGGGTCTCCTGGTTCAATTAGCTGGTTAATTCTCACAAAAATTATGAATTTATCTTTAAAAGCGTAAGTGATTTGCATGGAAAAAATTAAATGAAACAAAATGATCGATGTGTTGTGAATGGTTGGCTTAACACTGGATTTTGTAATAAATGATAATTTGCGTCAGGTGGTTGTGTGTCTTATATTCTAGTAATGTGGCTGTGGTTTATTACATTAATAAATAATAAAATAATGTTTTTCGCTTAGCTAATTTCATAATCTAACAAATTTACTTTGAAGGATATTGACGTGCCACTAACAATGTTTTTTTGTTCAACATATTGTGTTGTCAGAAAAACTGGTTAACAATAAATTTTGATTTGTTAGATTTCTATCACTCGTTTGCATAAGGTGAATACTAAACGTAGAACAACAATCGTTCTTTTTTGTTCTTCTAATATGCGATAGAATCACACCAACCCTCGTCTATATATTCTCTTCGAAAAGTAATTCGTTTGTGTTGAATGTGTTGTGCTAAATTCAAATGTTGTGGAAGAGAAGCTTTTAAGTAAGCTGACAAAAAAACGTGAGAGTTTTTTCCTATTAAGCGTTAAGAGCGTGTCGTGAAAAAACAGCTTTTTGCTTAGTGATGATTTTTCAGGGCTCTATTTTGCGCTAAAAAATGAAATATTCAAAACAAACCTTATGCCATCAATTGTTGCGATACTTACGACTCACTTAATGTCAATTAATGTGAACGTACGGCATGTATACACACAGTCATACACAATTGTGTCTATTAGAATAAGTGTAAATTTAAGCGATGATTGTATTGGGTAATCGCGTAAAAATTGTATGAAAATTCAACCTTATAAAAACAAAAAAAAAGTTCGTCAAGTTGTATTTTCATACAAACCTTACGCGATGCAAATCGCATCGCAGCCAATACTGCCGTACAACGCATAAAAACGCGTTGAGAGAAAAGATTTTGGGATATATATTTAGCAGCAAAATTATTGCCTTTTGTCAGCGAAATTATACATTTCGGTCAGCGAAATTATTGCTTAAATCATCAAATTTAATGCTTTTGCTCAGTTGAATTAATCGGTCGGTCAGCCGAATAATTATCTGATCCGCAAGAATAATACTTTCTGAACTGCATATTTTACGGTACAGGTCGGCAAATTTGATCCAGTGATCAGCAGAATTATGTTTTATTAGGAATGTAATTTTTTCAGAACTTCTTAAAGATATACGAAAGAATACGGCGAGTGGAATTTAGATTGCAAAAATTCTGCATTTGCAAGAAATTGGCAGACTGTATATTTTCAGTCATAGTATTCCTCTAATGGGGAAACACAGAAAAACGACGAAATGCTTCAGCTTTCAGGTTTTAGAATTTTAAAATAAATTCAAAAAAATTCCCAAATTACTTATTTAATATTTGCATGGTTTTCGATCATATTGAGAAGTTTTCTTGGTGACTTTTCTTTAAAGTAGAATTCGAAACAAATTGGTGTTTGTTGTGTAGATTTATTTTTAAAATTTGAAACTAGAAAATATAAGTTTCCAAATCCTGCTATTGAGCATTCGCCTAGACATTCACAACAACAAAAACCCTTTTTAAAAAGGAAACGTGACGCAAGTCCTCGTCCCTTCTTCCAAATCAACTGATATCAAGTTCAGAACGCAAAAAATTCTTTTGAAATATTTTCACTTTTGATTAAAAAAATGCGTCACAAATGCCGAACCCTCCCAAAAAATAATTTTTCTGCGCTTTCAGATTTCGCACGCCAGAACAGTAAAACTATAACATTGGCATTTGTGACGCATTTTTTTAACGAAAAG